>PVJH01044652.1:0-12891 GCA_004026705.1 Nesogale talazaci | reverse complement strand
TAGAAAGACGCCACGTGTGTTCGTCTGGGGGGACTGGAGAAGCACATTCACAGAAACGCATGGGTGTCAGAAAGAACTCTAGATCAAGAGCACTCAAATACTGAGAAAGCATCCCAGCCCAGTCCAGATCCAGCCCATCAGTCCGAGACTAGCCCGCATGCCGAATCCCAGACTACGAATGCCTCTTCAGACTCATGCAACACAAACAGTGACACCGAACGCAGAAAGATGGCGGGCCGGTGGGTGGAGAGCCTCGTGGGGCCTGTGGCGGCGGAAGCGTCTCAGCACGCGGCTCCGTCAGCGTCGCTCCGTGTGGTTTGTCAGCAGGAAGATGAAGCGGAGAGTGTCGTATGTTTCCCACCTCCAGGGAGGAAGACAGGAGTTCCCAGAGTCCTGGGGAGAAGGTCATGCCCTCACAGAGGGCTCACTGGCTAGGACCTGATTGACGGATGAGACCAGCCCCCTTCACAGGTTGACTGGAGATTTTGTAACTGCCTCAACCACCATCATTCTCACCTTCACCGCAACCACCGCCATCCCCCTCACCACCATCGCAACTGCCTTCATCCCCATCACCTCTATGGCCATCTGTATTATCGCCCCATCATTATCACCACTTTGATCCAAATCCTGTCGTCACCTCTATTTTCCCTGCGATCATACTGTCAACAGCATCCCCAACAGCGTGACCACCACCACCACCACCACCGCCGCCACATGCTAACAATCATGACAGCAGCAAACACGGTGGGGCACTTGCTATGCGCGCCTCACTGCACTTACTCATTTGCTGTTTACCATCGCCTGTCACGGGAGGGGGTGCTGGAAGCCTTCTATTAGAAGAGAACCCTCAGAAAGGCTGCGAACCTCGCCCGACCTCTCACAGCTGGCGAGTGGTCCATTGAGAGCCAAACTGCGGCTTCTCAGTGCCACAGACGGAGCCCCATAGGGACGGGTGGTCTGGCAGGGAGCCCCTACAGGGGTGCGCTGGCAGAGGGGGCGGGAGCCTGTAAGGTAGGAGTGCCAGAGCACGTGCGCAGGACGTCCAGCCAGGTGCGCGGGTCCTTCCCCTGTCTTTAGATGAAAGTGCTTTTCCTTCCTTCTTTTTTCCCATCATCCCCCCACCCCCCTCCCCGCATTCAGGACATCACGAGCATTTACCTCGCCCCACCCCCTTGGAGTCTAACGTGGAGCTCTTCCAGGGAGCCGGGGAGCACCCCAGCTAGAGAAGGGGGTCCCAAGCACCACCCTCCCACACACAGAGAGGAAGTCGGGTCCCCTTGTTCTCACTGTCCACAGATGAAATCTCAGGGAGAGTGTCCTGAGGACACACAACTGCTCTGTGTGCCAGGAGTGTGGCTTCTAGCCGGCTCCCCATGATGGGTGAGGGGCAGAGCCCCAGGTGAACCCGGCAGAGAGGGACCCTTTGGGCTGCCCCCAGAGGCCAGCGGGCCAGCTGAGGGCCCTCTGCTCCAGATCCCGAACTCGGGGGAAGAGCCTGGGAGTCCATGGGCTGGGGCTGCAGTGGTGGCCCTGGGTTGGGCCCGGGGTGGGTGCTTGCTCCCTGGGCATGCTCCCCTCTTCATGGCCGCCCATGGCTTCACTGACGCCCGGTAGTCACGTGGTCATCTCTTGCCCAGCATTTGCAAAGGGCAGTCGGGACTCCACTTGTCCACATTTATAGAATCAGAGTTGGATGCCAGCAGTGGAGGTCACGGTGACCCACCCCTGTCATGCCTGCCGCTCTGGGCAGCCAGGGTGCTTGCGGGCTGGCCAGGGGCCTGATGCATATTTCATCCCTTCCACCCCTCCGTGGCTCCTGGCCCAGCCTCTCCCGGCTCTGGAGGACAGAAGACATGCACGGAGTGCCTGTTGGCCTGGAGCCGGCGGCAGTCAGAGAGAGGGCAGTGGTGACGTTTGACCTCGCTCCGGTTCCATTCAAAGGCTATTCTTTCTAGAGTCTCCAGGTTCGGCAGAGGAGGCCTCCGGTGCCGGACGACCCTCCCTCACCCCTGCCTGCTCCCTGCCTCCGCCCCCAGCCCAGTGAGAGGAGGGACTCTCTCGCTCACTCTGTGTCCAGTCTGGCAGGGCCTCTCTCCCATCCCTCCCATTCCAAGCCTGCTAGTTGACACCTTGGTCAGGCTCCACCCTGCTGCTGGCTCTGTCCCTGGGTCATGGCCTGGGGTGACTGTGGCCATTCCTCTGTGGGGTCCTCCTGAGAGTGAGGGAAATGCACAGACAGGGATCCAAACCAGGTCCGAGGAGTGAGCCCCCACACAGGGCCCCCGTCTGTGTGGAGCCCACCACCCCACTTTCCCCCCAGTGAGGGAACTGCTCCAGTCTTTCGGGCCTCGACCCCATGATCCAGCCCCTGTGCCCCGGCAGCCTTGAATAACGGCTGGAAGCTCTGAGGCGGGATCCGGGTGCCTCGCTGGACTGGGTGTCAGCTCCACGAGGAAGGGGTGGGCATCTCACCTTCGGGTGGGGCGCTGACCCCTGGGGGGGAGGTCAGATGTCCTTGGAGTCTTGGAGGTGCTGGTCTGGCCCTGGGAGCCAAAGTTCCTTCCCAGCTGTGCTGAGCTTGCTGCGTGGAGCCAGTGTTTGGGGAGCTCCCAGGGAGGGCGGAGCCTGGCAGAGTGACCAAGCCCAGCTGCTGCTGCCTGCAAGTTTCAAGTGGTTTGCTCTGCTGCGTCCTTGCCCTGGCAGCATGGCCCGACTGCTGGCTGCCCTGTGACACCCTCTGAGGCCACCAGCTTTTACAGGGTCTCTAGCATGGTGTCACTAACCCCCTCTTGATGGTGACCTGGCCTTGGAAGAGCAGAGGCTGGTGGACAGGTGGGCAGGGGGTCCCAGGCACAGGTGCATGCTGTGCCAGCACAGAGGCTGGGGTTTCTGGATCGACAAACCCTGAGCTGTGACATCAGACCAGCTTGGCTCAGGGCTCTGCAGACTGCAGTGAGCAGGGGTGCAGAGGGCTGAGTCTAGGGTGGTGCCAGTGTGAGGGGTCAGGTTGCAGAGGACAGATATGAGCAGGGACAGGGGTGCAGGTGGGACAGGTGCGAGGGTGATGTGCAGAGGGATGAGCTCAGGCGTGTGGCCCGTCCTCCCGGACCTGCCATGTCAGTGAGAGTCCATGCCCCACAGTCACATCTGGTCCTGTCTGGCCGCCTCCCCACAGCATGCCCGCCTCACCAAAGGCCCGGCCTATCTCCTTGTCATCCTGTGCGTGGGCCTCTGTGTCACCCAGGGCCTGGGTCCGGCCCTCGGGCTAGAGGGCAGCTACACGGGTTGACAGATCTGGCAGGTGGCCGGCCCTGTGCTGCAGAAGCGTCTGTGGCCTGTGGCCCGGTGAGTCTCATCACAGACGGGATCACAGTGCATGGTTGGGTGGAAGCCAAAGGATGTGTGTGTGTGTGTGTGTGTGTGTGTGTGTGGAGACTGCGGTAGGCAATGCCAGTGAGCGCCCCTGTGTCTTGAGGGCCGAAGCCGGGGCTGGGGGCGGGGGGCTGACTTAGTAAAGCATGGTCCCCCCACATCGCCTGCCCCTGCACAGCCACGTGCTGACGCGGGCCTGAGCTCACCGCTGGGCCGGGGAACGGTGTTGTGAGATGAAACCCTCTCCCTCCCCGCCCCTCCCCACCCACCCTGCCCCCAGCTTGCCATCTCTGAAAACAAGTAATACAGAACACAGAGCTTAAAAACCTATTTACCAACATTCTAATAGCTCCAGGGGATGAAATTGCCGGCAATTTTCCTCCCCTTCATCATTCCTTTAGGTATTGTCTTAGTCCCTCAGTTTATGTATTTTGCAGTCAATGCTTATTACTTTAATAACTGTAAAAAATGTTATTTCTGTATTTTTAAGTGATTCTTCTGTGTGCCTTGCTGGAGGCAGAGGCCTCATCTCCAGAATGCCACCCCTCCCCCCACTCGCTGTAAAGAACGAAAACACCTCTTGGGGGGCTTCTTGGGCCTCTATTACCCAGCCTCCTGGTTGGGTGCGCCATTTTAAGGGGAGCCAGGCGGCTGTGCGGCCAGAATTTCACTGAACAGGAAATGGCAGCTCAGAGAGATGAGGAACCTGCCAAGGTTGCGCCGCCAGACAGCAGGGGTCCAGAGCGGGCCTCACCCTAGTGTGAGTGTGAGGGCCAGTTCTGCCTTCTGTTCTTTGGGGCCACATGGGGAGGCGGGGCACTAGAGGCCCTGGGCTTGGGAAGGGGCTGGGAGGAGGGTGATGGCAAATGCAAAGGGGGACAGGAAGGAGGGGAGGTTCAGGGAAGAGTGGGGCGCCGGGTCTGCAGTGCCGAGACTCGGATCGGGAGATGTGGTGAGGGGGCAGGAGCGCAGAGAAGAAGCACGGTGAGCAGTGCCTCAGCAAGAAAATAGGACCTGCCACCTGGACAGTATGGTTCCTCCCTGCCATGTCCTTTTCCTGCTGCTCCCAGTGTCCCGTCCCCGGAGATGTTCCAGTGGCCCCTGGGGTGTGTGACCAGCACCCCAACGAGGACTGCTCAGATACCTCCTTGATTTTCTCTCTAGGGGCCCAGAAGCAGAGACCATTCCCTGCTCACTGGACCCTCGGAGGAGGGTGCTAAGAAGCCAGTTCTGGGTGCCAGATGTGCTCAGTGCCACTGGGCTGTTGTCACTGCTGGTCTCTCAGCTTAGGGAGCAAGGAGGTGGGCATGTCCCATGCACCCGCATTGTACCTTCCCGTCTGGTTTCTAGTCAGCCCACAAAGCCCTAAATCACATCCCTGACCTTTGAGGTGACTCTGACACAGGGCAGAGGAGAGCTGTCCTGGGTTTGAGCTTCAAAGCCTCTGAGGAGTTGCCACAGGAACCGACAGTTTTATCCCTCCCCTTGGAGTGACTGGAGGGTCAGAGCCACCAGTCTGTGGTTTCCAGTCCCACGCTTAACCCCAGACACCACCAGGCCTCCTGGCATTAAGCTCATCCTCGGCAGTGAGACGCCCAGCTCCCACCCTCTGCCGGCCTCTCCCTGAGTTGCTCAGATCCTCGAGGGTGGCAGCCAGGGGACAGTGCTTGGGGTAGGACCAACGGCCTCCTGTCTGACCGATGCCACGTACACCCTGAGCTTAGTCCAAGGTCTTTCCCCACTCTCACATCTCACCCGTCTTTGCTGCCCCGAGCCTGGGAAAGGAAAGAAGCATGTGGAGCGCCCAGCCTCGGTCTCTAGAGAGTTCTGTATGCAGCCTCTTCCTTCTCCCACCGGCCTCCCGGAGGTCAGCTGTTCTCTGAAGCAGCCTGTGCTTGTGGGTCAAAGAACATCACCCCCCTCAGTGGCTCCCGCATCGTTTCACAAGCCCCCATCCTTGTGGCTTCGTCTCCAATGCCTGCAGTGCTGATCTGCCCATAGTCAACCCATGACTGTCTGCTGAGTGTCGAAACCTTGAGAGGTTCCTGCATCCCCCTCTTCCTGGATGACCCCCCAATCTTGGGAGCCCAGATGCCCAAACTCATGACCTTGACACCATAGTCCGTGGAATGACAGACGTTAGACTCTGGTATGGACACACATCACATCGCCCACCCTGTGTGTCTTCCACAGACGGGGACACTGAGGCCTGAGGCCGACCTGAGATATTCTGGGAGGTGGGAGGTGGGGGTGGGGGGCCTGACCACACTGAAGCCCGTTGGACTTCTCTGAGCCACCCCAGGGCAGGGTCTGTGGCCTCCTCACCCCATCTTCCTGCAGCCCGTAGGTCCCAGAGGGCAGGCTCGGGGCCATCTTGACGACAGGGTCTCAGCTGGGACCAGCCCGGCCCAGTCACTTTGACATGAGGGGCGGTCTGTCCCCCAGGATCCTGGTCTACTCTGCTTCTTGAATGGCCGGGTTATCAGGGGGTGGCCGGCTTTCTGATATACTCCCAGCAAGGGTTCAACAGGCCATTGTGTAGCGATAATTATTATTTATTATAACACGGATATAGAGATAGAGAGAGAGAGAGAGAGAGAGAGAGAGAGAGAGAAGCATTAGAAGTTACATATATATCCTTTCATGATGCATGCTCACTTCCACCCTGCTAGATGGTCCACGTGGAGAGGGAGACAGGCGAGCGGCAGCCTGGATGGAGGCAGGCTGGTATGAAGCAGGCTTGAGAGAGGCAGGCTGAGAGAGAGGCTTGAGAGAGCACCTCTATCTTACGTCCCATCCCTGTATACCCTCTGGAGCCAAGCCAGGCCCCCAATTACAGGTAAGGACATACGTCACAGGCAGGGGTTGTGCCATGTGCACATATTATAGAGAAGGGAGCTATCAGGGTCCCATGTGAGGAGACGAGACCCCAGATTCCTGGATGTGGCTGAACAGATTAGGCTAGAGATCATTAACATCAGCATGTGAGTCCACCCACAGACCTCAAAGAAAGGGAACCATCATCCTAACAGCAGGGGTGCTATCTCTGGTTAGACAATACAAAAGGCCTTAAGTAATTGGGGCTTCCATAACAAATGCTGGTAGATAATCTGGTTAATCTTTGGAGCATAATAATTGTGGAGAAATTCTGCCTTCCCCGACACTGACAAGACACCCGGTGGCAGTAAGGGAGGAGGACATGACTCACTGCCTCACCTGCTCTTTGCCCTGTTCCCGGTCCCAGGGTGACGGGCCAGGTCATCTGCAAGCCCAGAGCCTCACTGTGGACACAGGCCCTGCCCCCTGCTACAAGGAATGGCGAGGAGGAGGGCCAGTCTCCAGGGGACAGTGATGATGCTAGTCATGGTGCCCAGGTGGCTCCTGTACTCCAGGGCACCTTGTGATGACTCCCCCCAAGGACATGGATGTCTGATGGGCCACACAGGCCAGCTCCATGCCCATACCCTGACCCAGGCCTGGCCGGTGACTCCAGTCAGCAGAGCACCCAGGGGACTGGGCGTGGAGCTTGGGAGGACCCTACAAAGCCCTTGAAGATTTCTCCACCCCATCCCAATTCATCCTACAGGTGAGACAGGCTGCAGGTGAGGAGGGCAGGGTTACAGGTGAGACAGGGCTACAGGTGAGGGCAGGGTTACAGGTGAGACAGGCTGCAGGTGAGGGCAGGGTTACAGGTGAGACAGGGCTACAGGTGAGGGCAGGGTTACAGGTGAGACAGGCTGCAGGTGAGGGCAGGGTTACAGGTGAGACAGGGCTACAGGTGAGGGCAGGGTTACAGGTGAGACAGGGCTACAGGTGAGGGCAGGGTTACAGGTGAGACAGGGCTACAGGTGAGGGCAGGGTTACAGGTGAAGGTAGGGCAACAGGTGAGACAGGGCAACAGGTGAGGACAGGGCTACAGGTGAGAATGAGGCTACAGGTGAGGATGAAGCTACAGGTGAGGGCAGGGCTACAGGTGAGATCCAGGCTGCAGGCGAGGAGTGGCTGGGAGAGGAAGGACAGGTTAACCTGTCTCTGCGCACCACACCTGGCTGCCCAGGGCTTCCGAGACTTCCCCGCCCATACTCCAAGCTCACGGGATCCCTCAGTCCTTGCTCCCCACTGCCTCAGTCCCACATCCCTGACTCTCCTAGCCCAGGGCTCAGGGCCACCAAGCAGACTGCGCAGCTCAGGCCCGAGCAGCGGCACTAGCCTGCAGAAACCCCACTGTCCTTCCTGAGCAGCAAGGCCATTGTGGGCAGGCACCCTCCAGGGCTGGGTGTGGCCCTGGCTGCTGATGGCTCTGGGGGTCCCTTGCCCCTAGGGGCTTGCACTGCAGTCATTGCCTGGGCTTGGCCTGCCTGTGGGCTGCTGTCATCAGGAGCCAGGTTCACTGACGGCAGTGTGGGCCATGGGGTCCCCACTCCCGGCTCAGGAGACCTCCCTGAAGACCCCAGGGTGGTGTGGGGACGGCCAGGAAAGCCGTGGGAGCAGGGCAGTGGGGTGGAGTCTGGCGGGCTGACACATCTCCGGGCTGGCACCAGTGCCGGAACCTTGGAGCTGGAATGGAACGAGTCCATTAAGGAGTGCTGTGGGTTTTGTAGCTGGTCGGCCCTTGGGGCCCAGGTGGGGTGGGGGTGGTGCTCCAGTCAAGGTCCCGCCCCACCACAGGTGTGGGAGGGGCAGTTGTGTGGAGGGATTCAGCTGGGAGGGGCCTGAAGGGCAGGCCTGTGGCTGGTGTCTCTCCCCCCCCCCCTTCCCCCCCCAGGCCTGGGCAGGGGGCTCGCCTGCCTCCCTGCCACCACTCATTAAACCCATCTCTGTGCGGATTAGCGTGAAGTATATTAAAAAAAAAATTCCCAGGGCCCAGAAAAGCAAGAATTAAGAGAAATTTTAATATTCATGGTGGCCTCCGAGGGAAGCTGCCCCAAGTTTAGCACTGACACGGGGCTCTGGGAGAGGAAGCACGGACGGCTTTGATGGTGAGAAAATGAAAGTCCCCAGGATGTCAAAATTAAACCCAAATCAAGCGGCTCAGGAGCGGCGGGCCCGGGGAAGCACGTGTTTGCAGCGGCCGCGGTCGAGAGCGGCTTACTCCCCTTATTAAATCAAGAGCTTATAGGATTTCTGTGAAGACACGGACATGCAGATGATGGGGAATTCAGGGCAAGTTATTTATTTTTGGGGTGGGGGGCGAGGGGGTTGTTTGAGAGTGAGGGACAAAGACGGGCTGGAAACTTAGACCCAGACCAAACTCAAAACCTCCTCAAACTCGCCGTCGCCCAGCCCAGGCGGACGCACAGGGAGCCCTCCCGTGGCATGGCTGCTGGGCTGGTAGGCGAGGAGGGAGGGTACTGCTGTGGGGTGGCTGCACTGGGTGAGGGTGCTTTATGGACATGGCTCTGAGCTGTCCTGAGTTCCTCCCAGGGGTGTGCCGGGACATGCCAGTCCCACTGCCACCACGTGGACCCTGACTCGTGACCGATGGCGTCGCCCAGGCTGTGCGTCTTTCACAGAATGCCTCACCTTTCTCCCTAGGAGAAGCTGGAGGGCTTGAACCGCTGACCTCGGGAATAGCAGTCCGACGTTGGCTCCACAGAGTCCCCAGGGCTCCTCCGCAGGGGCATCTTGACGAATACATAAAACCCCAAGCCTCCTGCGCCGTGACCGAGGCCGGGTTCCGCAGGCTGTCAGTCTGTGAGGGAGCAGCCGGCTTCTTGCTCCTGCAGAAGATGGAGCCACCAAGCGTGAGGCCCCGGGAATACCCGCCCCCGACCCCTTCTTTTAAGATGTACCCAAACAATACGTTATGAGCCACCAGGACCTGGCGGCTGCGATTCCCGTCGTCGGCATTCTTGGAGCCAGCGGCGAGAAATCCCGTGAGGCGCACTGGTCAGTGCCAAGGCTGGGTCTGTCCAGAGTTTCTGCCGGACACTGGCCTGGCAGTCCACGGCCTGGAATGCAGCCCCGGGATCTGCGTGGCCCGGTTGTGCTCTGAGCCTCGAGGCGTGGCTGGGATTGGGAGTGAGCCTGGCAGTGTGGTGGTTGCTATTGTGAGTGCGGGGGTGGGGGGACGGAGGGGGAGAGTTGGTTCCAGCTCAGAACCACCCCATGTGCACAGAACGAACCCTGCCCGGTGCTGACCTGCCCTCATACCTGCACTGTCTGAGTCCGGGGCAGCCATGCACCTGTCCGTCTTTGTTAACACCCCTCACCCCCACCCCAGAATTCCCTTGCATGGCAGCCTCCTCCAGGGGCTGGTGATTGGGCACGGCACCACACTCCCACACCCTGTCGACTGCGATTCAACCCCAACCTAGAGTTGGCATGGCCCCTGGTGCCAAGTCTGCACCATGCCACACAGCCCCTGTGCCCTGACCTGCCGTCTGCGGCCTCATGGGTGGGTCTATCTGGACCCACTGTTGCAGCTTCAGCGCCCACTCATCACATGCGCTTCCCCCCACCCCTCACCTCTGCGGACACACAGCCTCCGTGAATACTAGCCCGGGTTTTGAAGATGGGCATGCTGAGACTTGCAGGATGAAGGGTACCGACCAGAGGGTGGGAGAGCCAGCCCTGGCCCCAGGGGCTAATTATGGTCCCTGGGAGGAGGGTCTCTGGTGTGGACCCTGATTTGCAGCTCTCCGGGCATGTGCACCTCGCCTAGACCAGCTGCACAGCGAGCCAGTCCTCCACCTGGGACAGTGGCCCGGCTGCCCATGCCGCGCGCGCTCCGCTCCCCCGCCATGGACGCGCAGAAGTGCGCGGGCTGGAATGGCCCGGGACACTCCCTTCTGTGCAGTGCTCTTGCTCGCAGAGTGCAAGCAGGGCTGCGGTATTCTTAGACTAATTGAAGAGCTGCCCTTGAACTTGACACTGCTGGGAGGCAGACGGCAACTGGGGTCCCTTCATGGCAGGTGCTCCCCCACTCCCCCAGCCTAGGCAGCATCTGCACCGGCCTGGTGGCCCCACTCATCCTCACAGCCCCGAGTGGAGGCGTCCTTCCACGAATTCTGCAGGGGACCTCGAAAAGCCTGGTCCGAGGTCACACATCATGGAGGCTGACAGCCTGACGGGTGGATGGACAGATAGCTACCCTGGGCCTGGGTGGAGGGATCTTTGTCCTTGGGGGCTGCAGAAGAGTCCAACCAGGGAGTGGACTTACCTAAAAGGCTTCCTGGAGGAAGCTGGGCAGCAAGGGTCTGGAGGGGTTTGTTCCCAGCTTGAATGAAGGCACCTGCCTGTGGAGCCTCTTGGGAAGGTGAGTATACCTGGCCCCTGGAGAGGAGGCATGGTCTCCTGGGAGGAGGCATGGTTCCCTGTGGGGGAGGAGTAGCACCCTGGGGGTGGAGGCACGGTTCCTTAAGATGAGGCATGGTCCCTTGGGAGGAGGTATGGCCTCTTGGGAGGAGGCATGGGCTCCTGGGAGAGGAGGTGTGGGCCCCTGAGAGAGGTGGTGTGGTCTCGGGCCTCCACTGAAAAGCCCAGTGTGTCCAGAGTGGGACAAGGAGGCCAGGTCACTCAGCAGGACTGGGCTAAGGGTGCCTTCCTCATCACTCACCAAGATGCCCAGGGGTCACCAGCTCTCTAGCTTCTGACCCTACAGTCCAGGCACGAGGCCCCACCCTCCCTATTTCACAGACAGAGGCGGAGAAAGTTCCACCACGCTACAGTCAGTGTGTGCGTGGGTGTCTCCCTGCTTCTGCCTGGGCCCTCACCTCTCCCTGGGTGGGTCCATCCATGCACGTGCCCGGCCCCCGCACCCCCCCAGTGCTTCGGGATGACTTCAGCAGTAGACGTCTTGAGGCAGCCCTAGCTACAGCCCGGAGTCCACTCCTGGTGCTGGTATGGGGCCTGCAGGCAGCTGGTGCCTCTTAGATGTTCTTTCTGCTTGGTTGGGGCCCAGTGCTGCTTAGTGGGGCAGGAGCAAGGGGAGGAAGTGGTCGTCTGGAGAGAGCTACTCCCTCATATTGCTCTTTTCACTCCCTGAAGTTTTTCTACTTGCTGCCTCTGCAGACCCAGGTGCTCTCAGCCCCCACCTCCCTGGACCCAGCCCCCCCACCCCCCACACTTGCTGACCCTCAGTCAACAGAGAGAGCAGCTTGGGCTCTCCTGGGACCACCCTCTGACTCGGTCCGCCCTTCCATCTGTAGCCCGCAGTGTCCAGTCCCTCGGGCGGACTCCCTGTCATTGCTCAGGGCCAGTCCTTTGGCCTCAGTCTGAGGGCTGGCCCAGCCCGGCATCCAGGGCTGCGGTGGCACCTGGTGGACTTGTTCCTGGTCTGCTCAAGGCCTGCAGGCCAAATTCTCCCTTGATGAGGGGGCAACATGTGGTCCCCCTCCCCCACTAGACAACAGAAGACCTGCATGCCGTGGCAGTGGTCACTTCTAGTCTCCAGGTGGGGCTCCCGTCCCACTGTCTGGGGAAAGATACCATGTCCCCATGTCATTTCCTTTGCTGTGCGGGGATGTGAGGGCTGACCCTCATGGCCCTGAGGTCAGCAGGCCAGGCAGTGCCCGCCCCACCCTGGTCAGTCATGGGTCAGGGCTCACTGTTCAGTCCTGCCCCAGACACACTTCTCTTCCCACGCACAAAGGCTGCGTTTTCTCTTCCCACGCACAAAGGCTGCGTTCACCCATCTGTGGAAATAGATCTCCAGGCAGGTAGGCTCTGGCCACTCTGGTATCTGAGATGCCGGACTCTGGCCACTCTGGCTGGCCCCACAGGTCTCTGAGATGTTAGTGGCAAAGGTCCCACAGGCAAACAGACAGAAGGACAGACAGGCAGGGCTGGGCTTTCAGCAGAGGCAAAGGGCTTGGCAGGAGAAGTGAGCGGGCTGGGACCTGGGGGCCAGAGACCGGACAGACCCCCACACCTCCACCCAGATTATATTCTAAGGGCCAAGGACTCCTGGAGGTCGAGAAGATGGTGGGATGGGGGCTACCTGGACAAGAACAGCCGGAGTTACATGATTTAAAATGAAAGGCAGCCCTTTGTCTGGTACTATAGAAAGCATGAGGATGGTGCTAGGGACCCAGGCTCAGTGTGGGGTTGTGGGGAGAAGAATTCAGGCTCAGTGTCAGGGGGGTGGGGCGCGGTGAGGGTAAGCACAAGGGGACCTGGTTACTATCCTGCCCCACCTGGTGGAGACATGGACAGGTTCCTTTTCCATGGCTGCTTCTCTCTCAACCACAGGACTCTGCCCCCTGCTCGGGGGCCACCTCAGAGAACTTCCATCTGACCAGCCATGGATGGACCGTCCAAGCGAGGTGAGCAGTGGGTGACCACCTGGCCCCTGTCCCATGAGTGCTCTGTAGGCGGCAGCTGACCAGGCCTGTGCCTGCTCTCTCGCCTGTGGTTAGTCTGTGTGACAAGAAACATCAGCTTGTCTGTCTGTCCCCCTCCCACAGACCCCAGCGTTTCCTCCCTGAGCTTTTCTGCTCAGGGGCCCCTGCCCCTTGCCTGCCTGCCAGACCTTGGGTGTGACCCCCTTGGCTGTCTGTCTGTCTTGGGGCGTCT
>PVJH01044650.1:0-12881 GCA_004026705.1 Nesogale talazaci | reverse complement strand
TATCGTCAAATGACCACCACAAATTAACAGATAATCAACCCAAATTAACAGATAATCATGTAAGAATAATCAGGAAATTTGACTGGAAGGGTAGGTGTGCCTCATGTACCTGTTGGAGGGAGCAAATACACTTCGGATGTCAATAGACCCAGAGGGACAATTTGTAAAAGCCCAAAGAGGGGTGCATGCCGGGTAACTTGTTCCTAACTGTACAATCATATCCTAGCTCCTGATCAGCCTCTGCTGATCCAGGCAATGTCAGAGAGACATTAGACTCTGGTCTTCTGAGAAGCATGGTAACCTCCATAATTGGAGGCAATTTAAAGAAGAGAAATGCCCATTTTAAAAGAATTGCATTAAATGAATTTAAGTGCTATACCCACTATACCATCAGAGTGAAGATGGCAAAATTGTACAACTTCTTCATCATTTATTTAGTGGTTGGTGCCAATATGAATAGTAGTAGTCATTGGATTACTTTGTGTTCAGATATACATTATCATATCACACACAGCTTTGTATTTCAAGATATACTTTGAAAAGGCTACAAGAAGTTTCCTTTTTGATGATGATGATGATGATGATGGCAGTGCCATTCCTCTTGATTACCTCATTTGTGACCACAGAAAGTTCTATGATTTTCTGATTCAAAATGGCCAGTACCACTTTGTTTCACCTCACTCACACCAGAATATCAACCTCTATGTGTTCTGTTTCATTTTTAAGGACTTCCAATTTTCTCAGACTCATACTTCATACACTTCAATTTCCAATTACTAATTGATGCTTTTCACTGTTTGTTTTTTCTTTCTCATTTTGACTCAATTCCCATCAGCAAAGGAAAGCCCCCCAAAAGTTTCACTCCTATGGGCTTTATTCCATTCCCGTCATCATGGTCAACTCTCGTTTGAGAGACCAGCTCCTCCTCAATGAGATTTTGAGAGTTTCTGACCTGAGTGACTCACCTTCTGGCACTATGTGTAACAGTATTCTGCTGCTGTTCATGAGGTCTTTTGTAAAAGACAGTGTCTCGATGGTCTCCATGTGATTTTTCAATGATGAAGTCCTCTGAAGTGGACAGTCAATTCCTTCTTCAAAGTGTTTTCTTACTCTGGAAGTTCAGCAATCCATAAGATGAAATAACAGTTACTAATTATTTAATGTAAAACTGGAAAACCATTCTGTAAATATTCACTCAATTTATAATAAAAGGATTTAATAAAAAATAAATTTTAAAGAGGCAAGGTGAGCAAACAAAGACTTGATATGATGCTCCAACTAGTTCCTGCACAGAAAGTCTCTCCTCATGGTCACAGTCAGCAGCTCCACCTTACTAATAAGTAAAATGATGGACACTATTGGCTCAGCGGCTGTGTCATATTTAGAGGGGCATGTCAGATCATATGATACTGTGTTCATTTCATATGACTCACTCGTATGGAATTAAGGAACTCTGGTGGTCTAGTGGGTTTAGCATTGGGCTATTACCTGAAAATCCAGGATTCAAATTCACTGGCTGCTCAGTCAGAGAACGATGAAGTCGTCTGCTTCCATAAAGATCTACAGACATAGAAGCACTATGTATGAATCAAAACACCTCAATGGCAGTGAGCTCATTATTGAGTTGTAGAAAGAAGGGTAAAAGAAAGCAGAAATGTTACATTTCCACATAATTCTGACCAACTTTATTTAAAGGAGAGGAATGCCCATTTTAAGTGGTTTTTTAGAGGATTCTAGAAGGTAGATCTTCACATTGTTTTTCTTTATCTGACTAACAACAAGTTCATTATCCCTCCATTCAATGTATATCACTAGTCATGTGTTTTTCTGCCAAATATTCAAGAAATAGACCAAATAGGTGCCTTGCTGCTCATAGATGTAAGGGAATTGAAGACAATAAACAAATGACATAAATTGCATGCATTGTATGTTATATTGTGATAAAAGTTAAAGAGCATGAGAAAGTGACAATAGGGCATATGCTGTCAGGTGTCCTGTGACAGGGACAGGATGGTGTGCACAAACCAGGGACGCATTGTTCAGCCCAGTGCCATCCTCACAAACATGGCTCACATGGCTGCAGGCCCTGTGCTGATCCATCCCCTTGAGGATCTTCTCCTTTGTTCATTTCCCCTCGACTTTTCCAAGTATGATATTCCTCCTTATGACATGTCTACACTGTACGGTACAAAGTCTCTGATTCTAAGGAACATTCTAGCTGTGCTTCTTTCAAGCTGTGCTTCCTGTGTCCATGGTGTATGCATATGCTTCACCCACACGATGCTTCCAATCCATCTCTTCTTCGGAGTTCTACCTAATTATTATCTGTCTTTCACATGCATGTGAGGTGATTAGAAGCCCCTGGCTTAGTTCAGGCACGCCTTTGTCTTCAAAGCGACATCTGTAGTCATGAATGCTTTAAAGGGATATTTAATAGCAAATTTGATCAAGGCAATACATCATTTGACATTTTTTCCTTATTTTTCTCCCCACAATTATGGGCTTTATTGAAAGGCTCAAAACACAGTTCTTCTGCTACAAAGTGACTTTCTCAGCTGTGCCTCAGGTACATGCCTCTCTTATCTGTGGCTTCTTAACCATGGAACCCTTCGACCTGTCAAAACAGTAACTTCCAAGGTCATCTGGGAGACCAGTTAAATTCAATACAGAGAGTTTGGTTAGACAAGTATAAATATGTTTGCAGTGGGAGGAGGTGTCAAAGTGATAAACTTCATAGATTTTTTTCAAGATGCAGGATGTTCATCAGACTAATCATGAAGAAGTTTTATGGACACTCAATCATCTAACTTCAAGGTCAGTATGACTAGCATGAGACTTATGGTGTAATATGGGGCTTATGGATTTGATCTAGACTGGGCTGCGATGCTTTCTCTTTTTTAATCACTTTATTGGGGGCTTGCACATCATTTATCACAATACATACATACATACATACATACATACATACATATACTGTGCCAAGTCCCTTCACCTGCCTCCTCTTGTCATCATTCTCTGTCTTTCCACTTGAGCCCTTGATTTCAGCTTCTCATCCCTTCCCCTCGCCACTGCCCCCTGCCCTACATTCAACCCCTCATTATTTTAAAAATTATTGTTATTTTGACATATTTATGTTGCCCAATGTCTCCCCCCGCCCACTCCTCCGAAGACTGTCCTCCAGGTAGGAGACGACGTGTAGGTCCTGTGGTTGGCTCCCTCTCTCTACGCCACCTTCCCTCCACCAGTAGCTCTTTGATACAAAGCTCTCTCTCTTGCACATATAGGAGTGTCCTTGGATTTTTTCTCCAGTCCCCCTGAATTAACACAGAAGAGTATCCAAACGATGTAGGTGCTATAGCAAAATGTGCTGAAGAAATTAGGTGGTGTCTGTCTATCAGGTAAAATAGCATCTGGGGGTTAAAGACTTGTCTCAAAACCAGACATCATTTACAGTGAGATGTCATTTACATTCACAAAGAAGAAGCACACCATTATCAGACAGCGAAGGGTTGTAAATCATAGAATCCAAAATCAAAGGAGGGATTAGTAGGAGAGTCTAAACTGTGAGAATGAGGTCTGCAGAAGGCTATGGATGACAGTGGGAGTCCAAGGTACATTTGGGGGAACCACATAGGAAATAACATGATCTTCATCTCTTCACAATTAAGGGATGGGAAAAAAGTGGTTGCTAATCAGAGTGCATTAGAGAAATGAGTGTAAAAGATCAAAGGGATAAACCAGAATTGAGCAGTTCAAGCTTTGTCAGAGGATCCCTCCTCTTATACACACTGGGCCTGACCTGGTTTATTTTCTGCATTTTTGTTTTGTTTTTCCTGGTGATTTTTGTTTGTTTCTAGTATTAGAGTTTATCTCAGAAAGCCTATGTCATTGGGGTCACACTCTTGAAGGTGTATTATATATTTCACTGTCTTTCTTTTTTTTTTTCGTTTTTAAATTTTTTATTAAGATTTAAAATTTGAGTAAATTGGTTTTCCATTCAGCAATTCACATTGATTGCAGTCAAGGCATACGAGCACTCTACTTCTGTTCTCCATTTTTCCATTATTCATCCTTTCCTGTGCCTTCTTGCTTTTGTATGCTTGGCAAATCCCAGGAATGTATACCTCTTGCATTTTATTTCTTCCTTCCAAGTCTGTATAATTTTTGGCTGAAAGTTAAGTCTTAGGAAAGAGTATTGTTCTGGGAGTGAAGGGTTACTAAGGGCCACAGTAGAGATCACAAGTATCCATCAGACCAGTAAGTCCAGTCTGTTTTTATGATTGGGGGTTTTGCTTCACTTTGTGGCCCCACTCCACTCAGGTCCCACTTTTGTGATCCTTTTCAAGTAATTCACAGGGGTAGCTGGGCATCATCAAGTTTTTCTGTTATCAGGGTTGTGGAGGCTAAAGTGCCTGGTGGCCCACTCATCATATGGAAAAGTTGTCTCCAAGCATCTGCTATTTTCTTCAATATGTTTACTTTTGTGCTGTCTCTGGGGAATAACAAAGATCATGCAGGTGGGGTAGTAGGCACTATTTGCATCTGGGTAGATGTTCTACTGCTTGATAGCTCTTTTGGGCATTGGAATCAGAAAGAGCAATGAGGTGCCCATGTACCGTGGGGAGGTCTCGATGCCCTTCTCCCAATGATGGGCCGTGTCAGGAGACAGACAGCAATTCATAGCATAGGTAGACACTCAAGTCACAAACGTCTAGTCCTACACAACCCAGGCCAAACCCTAGCGCTTCGTTTTGAGCAGTTATATTCACATCATGGAATGGACTTCTGATTAAGAATTTTAGCATGTTGAATGATACTTGACTACCAGACGTAACATTTTACACATGCAAGTCACACAAAGGGTGACTTTCTTGTGTGAAATGTCTAATGTGCTGTAAGCATTATTTCTGGCTGAAAACTTTACCACATTCACTACATACATGTGAACTTGTCCTGAGCAACAGTTTGCTGATAAGCAGTGAGTTCATTGTTCAAATAAGTTTTCCCACATTGATCACATATATGGAGTTTCATTTCTGTTTAAAATATCTATGTGCGTTAAGGTATCATTTCTGGCTGAAAGCTATACCACATTGATTGCATACATAAGGTTTTTCTCCAGTATGTTTCGCTGATGAGCAGTGAGAGCATCCCTCCTGAGGAAGGCTTTACCACACTCACTGCATACATAAGGTTTTTCTGCAGTATGAATTTGCTGATGAACAGTAAGATGATCCTTTCTGATAAAGCTTTTACCACATTCACCACATGCATAGGGTTTCTCTTCAGTATGAGTTCACTGATGGACAATGAGGTCCTTCTTCAAAGAAAAGGCTTTTCCACTTTCACCACACACCTGGGGTTTATCCCCAGTATGAATGCGTTGATGAACGGTGAGGTTCTTCCTCCAAAGAAAGGTTTTTCCACATTTATCACATACATGCGGTTTCTCTCCAGTATGAGTACACTGATGAACAATGAGTTCAGTCTTCATGATAAAGGATTTTCCACATTTACCACACACGTGGGGTTTCTTTCCTGTGTGAAATGTCTGATGTGCTTTAAGGGATCGCTTCCACATGAAAGTTTCACCACACTCACTGCACACATAAGGTTCTTCTGCTGTATGAATTTGCTGATGAGCACTGAGTTCATTCTTCATGATAAAGGCTTTTCCACATCCACCACATACATGGGGTTTCTCCCCAGTATGAGTTCGCTGATGAACAGTGAGACTATTCTTCCAGCTAAAGGATCTTCCACATTCACCACATACATGGGGTTTTATTCCTGTGTGAAATGTCTGATGTGCTATAAGGGATTGCTTACAGCTTAAGGCTTTACCACACTCACCACATACATAATGTTTTCCTCCACTATGACTTTGCTGATGAGCAGTGAGTTCATTCTTTATGATAAAAGCTTTCCCACATTTACCACATACATAGGGTTTCTCTCCAGTATGAGTTCGCTGCTGAACAGTATTCTTTCAGATAAAGGATTTCCCACACTCACCACACATATGGGGCTTCTTTCCAGTAGGGGTTCGCTGATGAACAATGAGTGCAGCTTTTGTGATAAAGGCTTTTCACACTCATCACATGCATGGGGTTTTTCCCCAGTATGGGTTCGCTGGTGAGCGTTGAGAACAGTCTTCCTGATAAAGGCTTTTCCACATTTACCACATATGTGGGGTTTCTTTCCTGTGTGAAATGTCTGATGTGCTGTAAGGTATTGCTTTCGGCTGAAGGCTTTACCACACTCACCACATACATAAGGCTTTTCTCCAGGATGAATTTGCTGAACAATGGGCATATTCTTCCTGCTAAAGGCTTGCCCACGTTTTCTACATACATGGGGCTTCTTCTTTGTGTGAAATCTCTGATGCTTTACAAGGCATCATTTCCAGCTGAAAGTTTTACCACACTCACCACATACATAAGGTTTTTTCCTGTATGAGTTCGCTGATGATCACTGAGAACTTTCTTCGGGAAAAAGACTTTTCTACATTCACCAGATATGTGGGGCTTCTCCCCAGTATGAGTTCGCTGATGAGTAGTGAGCATATGCTTCTTGATAAAGGTCTTTCCACATTCACCACATACGTGGGGATTCTTTCCTGTATGAAATGACTGATATTCTGTAAGGCACTGCTTTTGCCTGAAAGCTTTACCGCACTCACCATATACATGGACTTTCTCTCCACTATCAGTTCGCTGATGAGCAGTTAAGATCATGGCTGCTAGTGAAGCCTTTCCCACATTCACTGCCTGCCACAAGTTTTCTGATGTCTTGGAGAAATGATTTACTGTGATAAGCTTTGTCACATTCTAAGCATGCATATAGTTTTTGTTCTTTATGAGCTGTTCAATAATGTGCAGTAAGTTTGAATACTGTGTCGAATTCTTGCTAGCACTGACTGCATTCATAGGTCTTATTTAGTATACCAATGAACTGATCCTCACAGAGGGAAGGATCCTTTATGAAGGTGTTCTGACCTTTATTATGTATACCTGGTTTCTCACATTTTTTTCCTTTTCCTGATGCTGAATGCACTGTGACTTCATATTGGATTTCTCACACACACAGAATTTCAATACAGTACAAAATTTGTCTTCTTCAACATTTAAAAAAGATTTCTCATCTCCATTGAGTACAAATGACTTCTTTATTTTGCTATTACTCTTTTGATTCACTATTGGAATGACTAAACCTGGTTTTACTTCTTTTCATATTTGTTAAATAGCTCATAGTTCTCCTTTAGAGGAAAATTGTTTTCATGGTGAAGAAGAATATTTTCTAATGAATTAAATTGATTGAATTGTTTGGTTTTGTCCATGATCCTTTCATGTTGCGACTGATGTAGCAAATAATCATCACTTTCAGGATCTCTATAACAGAACAGAACATTGAAATGTCTATTTTCTTGTACAATAAAAGCCAGAATCAACCTGAGCCGTGGCTATTTTCTTTGATGTTTGAGATACTGAGGATGCTATATTTTGTCTTTTCTCAATCATTCAACCCTAATGATGTTCACAAACTTCAAGCTCTCATGAGGACATTCCAGAAATAATAACACCCAATCCAGGCACTTCTTCCTGCTTCCTCTAAGCTGCTGGTGCTCCAAAACCACAGATTTGGATCACTTGTGGTTCTCTTGTCCCAGAAGTGAATACCCAATACTTTTACCCTGCCTTCCCCAACAACTGTTGGTCCTATTGTTTGCTCCTCCAGCTATACCTCTCATACACCCATGTACTCTAGCTAGGTCATCCGGTCTGCACCTGACCCTTTTGCGCAGAGTGATAAGTGATTCACATGACTCCAGACAAAGAGTCACATCTGAGTGCTCTGAGTGTCTGTCGTGGATCTTCAGCTCACCTCTTGGTGTCATATGAGCTTGAAAAAAAGGTGTGTTTGACTTGCTGCTCTTGGAGAAAGGTACATCCCAAAGAAAGTCTGAAAAGACAGTCAGCACTTCCCGGACACCGAGTTAATACTTGGTTCTTCTTGATTTGCAGTGGGTGTAAATCTACTGAAAGAGATGATTATTTCAGGAATTAGGAAATTTTCTGTAGTGTTTCTATATTACTCTCCTATTTTCAGCCACTCTATGGTTGAACTCGTGTATTTTTTGTACCTTCATGGAGATAGGCCAAGCTACGTGGAAACACGTGGGTTGCTCACACATGCGCTTCTCCTTCACTGTCTTTCAATAGATGAAGAACAGGGTTTTTAAACCTCTAGGGAGAGCAAGTAGAATAAGAGTCTCCAGGAGTGTGGTGGAAAAGGGAAGATGATGTCAAGTAGTCCAGAATGTTTTGAAACTGATTATGTTAGCAATTGTACAATACTGCTTGATGTGATTGAATTATGGACTGATAGGATATATGTATTAACTCCAGATTAATAACTATTTAAGAATGCAAAATATACATATACATCTATGTATACAATGCTTAAAACAGTGAGTTTCTAATACACTACATAATTCCATCGGCTTCAGTTTCTCATCACTGCTCTACTATTTTTTCTGAACATTTAATTTATGAATCCATTCTTGATAAATTTTAAGTTAAAAGAGCATGAAATGAAAACTTACAGGAGGGGAGAAATTTCTGAATCATCTTTCAGCCATTTCCACTTTGGGTTTTTTCCTTTTAACTGTAGCCCAACCCAGGTAAAATAATGGATCCGTGGATTAATGAAAGCCTGTGGAAAATTTAAATTCATCACTGTCATTCATAAAGACAAAGCATACATTTTTCCTTTAGAAGGCTTTTACAAATGCTGTCAGGTTCATGGACAAAATCCTCATAAAAAGGCAGAAAGAGCTCCTTTCTGCACAGAGAAAATGGAAGCTCAGAGGGCTTAATAACAAAATCATTCTCCAGTTAATGGAAATTACCAACTAGAGGATGATCAACATTTTTGTAAAGTTGCAAAAATCTTAGAGTACAATAAGAAAGTCAGTTAACATCACTGCACTCAATTTATAATTGCTTTCACCAAATATTACTTCAAAGATCATAAATATAAGTATCAATCAACTGTGGTTATAACATCAATAAAAGTATAATAAAAAGAATTTATAAGTATTCACTTTTTGTATTTAATAATAACTTTTAATTTAGTCTTCCTTTTTAAAAAAATCATTTATTGGGGGCTCTTGCAGCTCTTCTCATGATCCATACATACATCCATGGTGCCAAGCACATTTATACATATGCTGCCATTAACATTTTCAAAATATTTGCTTTCCACATGAGCCCTTCATATAAGCATTTTTTAAAACATTAAGTAAATACAAAATATTGAAAGAAAAAGCATTTCATAAGAAAATGGGTAAAAATAATACATAACAAAAACAACTGTGGCTAATAACATGGTCAAAACTGTTTAAAGATGCTTTAGCTAGAGATAGTGAAATCCAAATCAAGACCACTTACAATATTATTTCACAATTACTCAGTTGACAAGAAGAAGTAATTAAAGCAAGCTGAGGATAAGAGGGATGAAAGGAGTGTCTATAACACTGGTGCTACATTGATAAGGCACAGCTCAGGCAATGGGCAGAGCAACTACAGCAGGCAGCCCAGCTTCCAAAAAGCTCTCAGGCCCCAAGGCTAAACACGCTCCACCAGTGTCCTCCCACAGGCACGATTTCCAAAAGCTCAACTCAGCCAAGGAGGCATGGAAGGAGGAACCCAAGAGGATCACCTGCAAGTTTACCCAAGAAACCTGCAAAAGAGGAGACAAAGAAAAAAAGAGGCAGCAGGAAAGGATAAATCTTCAGACGAAAACGAGCAGGCAAAAGTGAAAAGGGGAACAAAGGGAAAACAGGCTGAAGTTGCTAACCAGAAACTGGAAGATTGACCTGTTAAAAATGAAGAAACAAGAAGCTCTAGGAGTCCAGTCACTGATGACGCAGCAGAAGAAGCCAAGTCCTATTAATGTTTATCTACCAGGTCTTTTTAATGGGCCCTGCTATTACAGGGCCTTCTTGTACAATGCAGAGAAATATTTTTATCAACTAATTTGTAAATGCAAGTATTTACTAGTTCAAATCATTTTTCAAGGAAAAGGAAATGCCTCTTCATCTTTTTTTTATAGTGGAAGGATTTTTTGGGGGAGGGGGTGTAAGGATTTTCTTTCAAGAAATTAAATTGCTTATTGGTTGTTTATTTTTTGGTACAACCAGAAATAACGTAGGATATTGAATTGTGAAAAGATTTGACTATCTTGGTTGTCGAAGTAACATCCCATGAGATTATGGGAGGGAGACAGGATAATACAAAATATACTTAATAACAATTTGGAGTCACTCATGCTTTTGTGTCATGTGACATTTATATTTATGTTCCCTGTTGTTGTTTTAGTAGAACTCTGCCTACAAACCATTGTTGCATCATGGATATTGTGACGCCAACATGGCCACAGAATATTGGTGGGTCCATTGTGACGGCACGACCAATCAATACATGGGATGAATTGAAGGGCAGAGATAGGAAGGGCTCAGCGAGTCCTGCCCTCTCTCTCTTGCTTTCAAATCTTCCGACAGACAGCTGCCTTGTTCATCCTGTGCCTCGACCTTCAAGCAACACTACCCGTGGGATACCTAATCATGAACTGTGGAGCTGTGAGTTGAGGTTCCTTCAAGCCCTACTTTGCCACGCTCTTGGGATATACATCTCTTGAGCTGGGCACTGTTGGACTCTGTCATTCTGGCTGACTGTTGGCGACCTGCTCTGCTGTTTGCTGCCTGTGAGCTGAGAGCCTGAATTGGTCTACAGAGGACTACTCAGCGGCCCCCAAGACTTGAAGGACTGCCAGTCTTCTAGAAGTCTCACGCAAGTGAGTTGCACCAAGCAATTTGTACTGCTTTATAGATTACTTTACTGTTTCTTTCTTATCTTATATACCCTTCTTTCTATATAAATATATAAAGAGAATTACTAGGGTTCTGGCTTATTTCTCTAGAGAACCCTCTCTGACACAGATATCTTGTGAGAACTGTCACACCTTTGGTCATGATAGTCCCGTTTCCCTGGAACTTTGTATAATTTATGTGACACTAACTTGTTAATTAGCCGAACTTGAGATATAACAGCTTAACAACATTTGAAGATAATGACACTAGAAAAGCTAGTTTTAAAATTGCTTTCAATTTTAAATTTAGAATTTAGAATAATTTAGAATTTAGAAAATAATTTTATCTGCATGCCATTTTAATACAATGATATCTGCATTAATCACTGTGACAATTTTGTTTATAATGTCTCTGAACTGATCGGAAATCAACCAATAAAACATTAATTACAGGAGGGAGCACGGGAATATGGCGGCCACATAGGAAGCTCATGCCCAGAGTTCTTGAAGATCGGTGAATGGGGGTAACTTGGGGAAGAGTGGGGCTCTCAAATTGGGTTCTGTGACTCCAGGAAAGCTCAGAGCCCTCCTCTGAACCAGGAGCAAGCACAGCCCACACTCCTGTGCTCCCCACAGATATCTGCACAGACCCCAGCACAAATGCTGCCATTTCTTTGTGACAGCGGAATCCAGGGTCAGAGACCTTGAGTCCAGGGACTCGCAGTGCATCAGCACACAATCACTAACCAGTCCTCCCCACCCCGGAGTGCCCAGGGTTCGCAGGGTACACTCCACACAGACAACCACCTCTTGCTCCCCACCCCCAGAGGCTCCTGTGTCCCCAGCAGAATGATGGGCCAGCCCCTCCTCCACCCAGGAGGCTCAACATAAAGGAGCCACCACTGCCCAGGATAAGATCAACCCATCCCCTAAACCCAAGCCCTTGACCTGGGCCACACTTTCTAACAGGAGCAAAAGGAACGCCTGCGCTCCCCAAGGTCACCAGCACTCCCCCACAGACAGTGACAGTTCTACAGCAGAGACATCCATGTTACATTGCCACCTGGGCAAACAGCCAGCCAGTCCTCCCCACCCCAGAGTGCTAGAGGATTTTTGCCCACCTATCTGTGGCAAGTGCCCCTAACCAGGAACAGATCACCCAATGGCCAACCCACCCCCTAAACCCACTCACCTGCTCAGCCAACAAGCTCCATCAGATCTGCAAGACCCAGCAGCAAGCAGTTCCTGAGGAAAGCTATAAGACCCGCCTCCCAAAGAGAGACCCCAGGTCCACGAAACACCAAGGAAAATGCCACCTATCTCAAATAAATCAAATGAAAAACAGCTAACCACTTCCACAGTATCCAGAAAAGAGAATAATATGGTTATATCCATAGAGACAAAAAAGTATTCGACAATATTCAACACCAATTCATGTTTAAGGCACTCAAGAAGATAGGAATAGAAGGAAAATTCCTCAAGACAATACAAGCTATATATGAAAAACCAACAGCCAATGTGATAGTCAATGGAGAAAAGACAAACACAATCCCACTGAACAAGGGGACCAGACAAAGATGTTCACTGTCCCCTCTCTTACTCAATATTGTACTGGAGGTTTTAGTTAACAACATAAGGCAAAGAAAAGACATAGAAAGTATACAACTGGGGAAGGAAGAGGTGAAATTATCATTATTTGCAGATGATATGATTATATATATGGAAAACCCCAAAAGCTCCACAAAGGAATTACTGGAAACAACAGAGGAGTATGCAGACTGGCAGGATACAAGATCAACAATCAGACGTTGATTGGTCTGCTCTACACATCAGATAAGACCACAGAAGAGGAGATTTAAAAAAAGGTACCCTTCACAATAGCCAAGCACAAATTGAAATGTCTAGGGATATACCTGACAAAAAAAAACAAAAGATCTATATGCGGAAATTTATAGAACACTATTACAAGAAACCAAGAATGACTTCAAGAAATGGAAAAATATCACATG
>PVJH01044649.1:0-12873 GCA_004026705.1 Nesogale talazaci | reverse complement strand
ACAACCTATGGAAATAGAAAAACATCCAATCCAAGAGCGATAAAATGACAACACAGAGTGTACAGATAGATGTAATAACCCTAAATATTAATGGATTGAACTCAGGCCTTAAGAGACAGAAATTAATAGACTGGCTTAGAAAATACACCCCCTCAATCTGCTGCCTACAGGAGACACATCTTAAGATCACAGAAAAAAAATATATTGAGAATCAAAGGCTGGAGAAAAATATACCAAACAAACAGCAATTCCAAAAAAGCTGCAATAGCAATCCTAATATCAGATAAAATTGACCTCAAAGTGCAAACCATAATAAGAGACAAAGAATGACACTATATAATGCTTAAGGGAAGGATAGACAATGATCCAATAAGTATCTTCAATATATATTCCCCAAATGAGAGACCTGCAGAATATGTAAATCAGACACTTCATATGATGAAAAAAGAAATTACAGCCTCAACAATTATAGTGGGTGACTTCAACACACCACTCTGAGAAGGACAGATCACAGGGAAAGAAACTCAACAAGGAGGTGAGAGATCTAAATACTACAATTAGACAGTTTGACTTGGTAGATATCTACAGGGTCTTTCATCCAAAGGAAAAGGATTTCACATTCTTCTCAGCCCCACATGGAAATTTTACGAAGATAGACCACGTACTGGGACATAAGGAGAATCTACATGAATTTAAGCATATTGATATCATACAGAACTCACTCTCAGACCACTCTGTCATAAGGTTGGAAATCAACAAAAGGACGGTAAGGAGAACTAGAGAAAATAGTTGGAGAATGAATAATTCTCTATTGCAAAAGGAATGTGTGCTGGTCCAGATCAGAGAGGAAATTAAAAAAATTCTAGAAACCAATGAGAATGAAAGCACGACATACCAAAACTTATGGGACACAGCAAAGGCAGTCTTAAGAGGAAGTTGCATTGCAATACAGGCACTCCTGAAAAAGGAAGAGCGTCTCATAACTGATACGTTGACACAGAATCTACAACAACTAGAGCAGAGTCAGCAGGATAATTCCAGTAATAGCAAAAGAAAAGAAATAATAAAAATCAGGGGTGAGATTCAGGAGAGGGAAAATAAGAAAACAATGGAAAAAATTAACGCTGCCAAAAGTTGGTTCTTTGAAAGAATTAACAAAACTGATAAACCATTAGCAGACTTAACCAAAGAAAGGAGAGAGAAAATTGCAATAGCAAGAATAAGGGATGAAAGAGGGGATATCACAACTGATCCTAATGAAATCAAAAGAATAGTCATTCAGTACTACAAAGATCTTTACTCCAATGAACTCAACAACTTGGAAGACATGGACAAATTCTTTGAAAAGCAATCTCTTCCTAGATTGTCTCCAATGGACGTCAAGAATCTTAACAGATCCATAACAATAGAAGAAATAGACAAGGTTATCAAGGGACTACCAACAAAGAAGTCACCTGGACCAGATGGCTACACAGGAGAATTCTACCAAGCATTCAGGGAAGAATTGACACCAACCCTACACAAGCTCTTCCAAAGCATAGATAAAGATGGCAAACTCCCAAACTCACGCAAAGTGTGTAAAGCTGGCTTGCAGCAGGCTATAAATTACAGAGAAATCCCAGGATGAATATATGGAACTGCACGGTAAATAAGCCTTTGAAAAATGCCCTCAATCCATAATTAAGTAATAGGAGGTAAATGATTATTAAAACATATGCATTAGATAGTTGTGTATAGAAGATCAAAGGCATACATTTAATTTAAATAGTTAAAACTGTGTCAGTAGATTCCTCCTATGATGCATACCAGACCTGATCTGGTTTCTAAAAATTTACTGTATTTTTGGCTTGAATTTTTTTTTGATTTTTGTTTGTACATATCTCAGATATTATGTCATTGGGGGGTCACTCTCTTGATGCTGTTTTATAAGGGTTTTTTTGGTTATTGTTGTGTTTTTGATATATGAAACCCTGGATCAATGGATCTATAGATATAGGAAGTAGAACAAGGGAGTTGTGGAGTAGGGGACATGATATCAAGGAGTCCTTGTTGAAATGGAATGTTTGGAACTATGGATGCAAATGTGCAATGCTGCTAGATTTGATTGAAATATGGATTGATATGGTGCAAATATTTACAATTATGGTAGTTATACAACCTGTTGTCAATTTGAGAAAATTAAGAGGGAAGGCAAGGCAGTTAGCCTTTCAGTCATTTTGTAGCTTGATGACTTCATTTGGAGGTGCAAAGGATTCAGGGCACAGGCTCACTCCCTGCGAGTTATTACAGCTGATAAGACACATGGAACTATGCTAGTGTCCTGAGATGGAGGAACCAAGTGAAAAATCCTGCCAGTCCAGTGATGCTTTTAATGCCACTGGATCCAAAAGACTTCTAACCCTCTGGTCTGTGATCTTCCTGCATTCAGCATCATATGTTTTCTTAGTCTGAAGAGGACTTTATAGATTGGTATCAGACATATAGACTAATATTGGAGGTATGGACTTGATTTAGATGGGATGGTTTCTTACTGTACATTTACTCTTTATATAAAGCTCTTTCTTATATACATAAGAGTGTGTTATGATTTGTTTCTCTAATCAATCCAGATGAACACACTATGGTACCTTGGGAGTGGGCTACTAGAGAAACAAATAGTAACAATGGAGAATGGATGCTTGTTCTCTCCCTCATGGTAATGATTCTCCTTTGACTAAACAGAGGTCACATATGTCCATGCAGTTCACTAGGTTGCTTTCTCAAAAGAATATGGGAAATCAAGTTTTCTATTATTTTCATTGGCTATAGTCTTTGATTATTACTGTTTGAAATGGTGAAAATGAATGTGATTAATGACTATTCTGAGCCCCGGGGCAGAATTTGCCCTTTGAATTTCTAAGACCAGGATGGTAAGAGAAAATGACTGCCTAAAGTTAAAAAAAGGGTGACAGAAGGAATGGCACTGGCTTGAAGCAATATTGTCTGAAACCTAATCCCATGTTTTGTATTGATTTTTGCACATTAGAAGATGAGATAACTAACTAAGATAAGATAAATAATGATTGAACTTGACTGTTTTGAATTGAGATCAGTTACTGATTCTTCTGCTTACTACTGTTGATACAATAAATGATAGAAATGGTTACTGGAAGTATGGAAATAGAAAGCTTGTAAGCTCCTTTGATTGGAGTCATTAAAATTTGATTGTTAAATGGGTTTAAGACATGTCTGCAAAGAAGATTCTGGAGTGATAAATTCCACCCATTTCTTTGGAGTATTCAGGATATTTGCATTCCAAGAGACTTGTCTAGGGGTCTATTGACAGGTTTAGGAAAAGAGAAATTTGGCTTTTTAAATTTTGCACTAGTGGTTTAGTTAGAAACTGGAAAAAATCTGGAACCATGAAGAAAACATTCTAGGACAGAAAGTTAAAGGAAGCCTGTGGAGAGGCTCAAATGTTTTCTAGGTGACCACCTGGATCCACTTATTGAGTAGAAGTGGGAGAAATGCAGCAATAAAGAGACAGGTTGCATCTGGTCATTGACACTCATGGATCTGGTTTACAGGAGCTGGAGGAGAAGACCAGAGTGGGTGGACCCATCTGAAGTGCATGACCTAGCCCAATGTGTCTAGGTTGTTGAGAATGTGTGATGGGGCCCATGTTCTAAAGGCATGGCATCCAGTGGGCACCCTGGTAAGGCTAAGTGAAGCAGTCCACATTAAGTTACTCAGAACCTGACCAGAAGAAAATATATTTGAGCCTGTCAATTAGTGCATACTGCTGCAGACTTTATTAATGGTCTGTACTGATTTAACTTTGATTATGGATCTGTACTTCGCGGGGTTCCAAGTAGAATGAAGATTCTTCACATCAAAGACTGTGATTGTCTCCTTAGAGCACTGGGTTGATTTAAGTGGGAAGTTTAAAAATTGAATATTCAAAATGGGGAAGATAAAATCATGAAATGATTGGCTTATAAACTTTCACAGGTAGGGGAATGCATTAATAAGATTATAGGATTATGGTGCAGGTATTACTTATCTGCAATTGTTAAACATGGAATGATATTGTATTGCCATAGAATATTTTCATTTCATTCACTTGACAAAGAAATTATAGCATGTTATATTTAAATGAGAGTGGCAAATACTGAATTGTATGCATTTTAGTTTCATCTTGTTAATCATAGGTACAATTTAATTATGGTTTGTCTGAAGATTATTTATGACTTAATAGTTGTGTGAAAGTGTCAATTTGACAAAGGGTGGTCTATGGTAGCTATATAATCTGTTCTCAATGAGAGAATGAAGAGTGAAAGGGTGGGGTTTGGATTGTCAATCAGGACATAGTTTGATGACCTTTTTTGTTGGTGGGAAGAAATTAAGTAGTCTGCTGGAGGCAGGAAGCAGGTTCACTCCCTGGATGCCATTGCTGTTAATAAGACACATGGAACTACAGTAATGCCTTAAGCTAGAGGAGCCATATGGAGAAAATTGCCATCACTTAGTTGCTTGCACCACCACTGGATCCACAAGATTCCCCATCCATTGTCCTTTGATCTTCCTGGATTCAGGATCATGGCATGTGTTTTGTGCATTCGAATAGGACTTTATAGATTGGTATTAAGCATTGGGGCTAATATGAGAATTATGAACTTGATCTGGATTGGGTTGGCATGTTTTCTTATTGTACACGTATACTTCACATAAAATGCTTTCTTATACATATATAAGTACTTATGCATTTGTTCCTCTACTCAACACAGGCTAACAAACCAATGAATAATAAAAAGGACTCATTGCAAAATTAGACTGATCTGTATTCAAATTAGTATGCCTAGCAGAGGTTTTAACTAATTAGTTCACTTTTTCATTATCTAATATTTATGTAATCCCTATTTTATTAGGCTCTCTTTTAATTACTAACAACAGAAGAGCCTAAAGCCAACCTACCCATGAATGTAGTGAATTTATTAGTATTAGTATTAATGTATCAGTTTGTGGAAGGTTCTTGTGAAATTCACCACATTTATGAAACAAAAGAAAGGAGGGAAACAGACATTGAAAAGTGAAGACAAAAGAAGAGCAGATGCATTTGAATTGAAAAGTCCTCCCAGCGCTAAAAGGACAAACAAATCTGTCTTGGAGGAAGTATGGCCAAATGTTTATGAAAGGGAAGGTGAGAAGACACTTTCTCTTGTGCTTTGGACATGATGTCAGGAAAGACCTGTCCCTAAAGAAGGATGTCATACTCAGTAGAGGGCTTCCTCAACAAGATGGCTTGATTTTGTTGTGCATAAGTTAGCACAGACTGATGATAGCGACTAACAGCATACAGATTGATGGAATAATACAACATATACATAAAACTTTTCTGATTTTAAACCACTCAATATACTCTTTTTCAGCTCAAATGACTGCCTCTTTTTCTATGCACAGGTCTCAAATGAGCATAATTAATGCTCTGGCATTTTTATTCTTCACAATAATTTTTATGAACTATATGGTTCGCACAGTTGAATACCTTTATTCTGTATAACAGAGCTAATCAAAATTTACTATTTGTGATGTCAATTATACTTTTCAATAATCTCCTTATTCTGTTGGTTCACTCTTCTTTGAAAGAGACATAATATAGGTCCCTTTCAGTGACTGGCAAAATTGCTCTTTCTAAGTTTCTCGATATCCATTCATGAGTAACTGCATCTATTTGTTGAAATGGTTCAGCTGCTAATCCATCAAATCACCCATACACAGATTTAAAGTGGAAAAAGGAGAGGGCTAAGAGCTCATTACTTCCATCAGTGGTTTGGATAGAAATTTGCAGAGCTTTCAGAGTAGTCTGTGAGAAAGAAGACTAACCAGAATCCTGCAATGATATAGAAACTATTGGAGAAGCATTGGTTGTGAAATGTCAGTAATTTCTGATGATGTTCTGATAAAGAAATTATCCATAGATTCATTGATACAAAGTGTGGTTTGGTTGAAATGAATGCTTGAGTTATAGTCTAAAAGTTCTCAGAAAATCACTTGGTGACAAACAAACAAATTTGCATGAATATACTCTTTTCCTGATGACTGTAGGTGAGAAAAGTTGGGGGAAGGTATTGACAGGATTATATGATTCAGTTTTAAATGATTATTAACTGTGATTATTAAAACTTGGAACTTTAACATGAGCGCTATCCAGTTTTTCCTTACTGCTGTACACAAAGTAAGCTGTCTCAGAAAATGAAAAAGAAGGTTTCACTGCCATCAAAAATTAAAACCAGTAATGAAACAAGTCCATTGGACACTGAGATACATGGGCATTGCACCTCCTCCAACAGGGGTATAAAGCTGTGATCAGAGGAGTGGTAGGAGTACAATCAAGGACTAGTGTATGGTGGACTCCCCTGCCCATAGCAAGAATTAAGTTTAAAGCTTTGGACAGGGAGGTCACTTTCTGAGTGGTTTGCCTCCAGGAACAACTGAGCACCTGGGTTTGCTGAACCCTGTAGTTAAACTGAGCATTTCCCATTGAGACATATGGTGGAGTGGTGTGACCTTTGGATAATGACAATCTTTAAAACAAGTAGTAGAGCAACCAAGGGACCACGGGACAGTGAGAGGACTTCCTGTGAGCATGGCTGGGAAAAGAAGCTTGACGAAAGAAGTATGCTTTGGACATATCTGATTCTGAATTTTAGTCTGTTAAATATTGTAATATAGCGCAAAATCATGAGTACAGTCTATTACATCTGTGAGGTCATTGTAATAAATCACTGAACAGAGCTGAAACAATTAAGGATGTTTGGGAATGGGTATTCGATATTGGAATTGGTTAAGACTTCTATAGGAGAGAAGCATGGCTGACATCTGCTTCAAGGGAATCTGTGTAGAAAACAGATTTTGATGATGGCAATTCCTCACTTTCATGAAAACCCACAGGAGGTCAAATACAACATTATGTCTTCTTCTCATTTATTTTGTTTGTATGTGTATAGTGCTTTTATTTATGGGGTTCTTAATGGAAGAGTGTCAGTGTGTTAGCAAAATAGATGCTCAATTACGCAGCTTGGCAAATGGTTTCAAATGTATATAAAACTATATGGGAGGTAGGGCAAGATATCAATCAGATTGGCAGCTCACACTGGGGGTCAAGTAGTCAGATCATTGAGTTGGGAGATCTGGGGGCTGAGTAGGGGTTCTGAGGCCATTGGTTAATTCCCATGATGGTTAAGGGCACCTCCCCAAACCAACAGCTGAATCACACACCATCTCCTGAATCCACAGACGGGTTTGGCACCAGCCACTGCAATGTTGCAAACTGTATTTTAAACAGTGAGTGTCCTGGGTTCTTGCCATCCAGCAGAAGCTCAAGTAGCTGCAGTTTGATATCATAAATGACATAGGGCACTCCCACTGGCCATTGCATGGTCCCTCCTCCAAGAACAGCACATACTTTCCCACCTTTTCTGTGCCCTGCCAGACATTCCCTGACCTTCTAATATGCACACTGACTCCTATTTCATACATGTGAGTGTATCCTAAGCGCCTCTAACCTTACCCTAGTCTTATTCCCTAAGCTGTGAGCCCCTGTTCCCAGGCCAACAGCCTGCATAGTTGCAAGCAGCCCCTGCAGAGGTCTGATTTTTGCTGGAGCACCATGAAGGTTGACCTCAGAGTGTGACTACTGAGTGAGCCATTCAAATTGCGCTCCAAACAACAGATTCCTGATAGGCTAAGATGCGAGGAAATTTCCAGTGGGCAAGGGTAAAATGCAACCCCTCAGGGCAGTCGGCTACAGGCTGGCCCCCAAAGCATTAATACCAGTGTCCCAAAAACAGAGCTCAGGAAAATGTCACCTAGTTGCTCCAAATTGACACAAAAACAAAATTCCTTAATAGTCTCAATAAGGAAACAAGAGAAACAAAATTCAATGCCAGAATATCACCTAGCAATAAAGGCCATCATAAAAGAGGCAGATATTGCGCTGTTACAGAAAGAAATCTTCAGAATGTTGCTTAGAGTTATACACGATATGGGAGAAGCATTTCAGAAAAGGGGGAAATAAATGGCATTCATGCAAGACAAATATAAGAGCAAGGAACATGATAAAAAACAGTAGTTTTTTTGTTTTTGTTTTTTTGGGGGGGGCTTCACTGCCTTCTGGTAGGAGTGAGAGGCCCACTTTTGCTCCTCGTGAGCTGCTGCTGGATTTGATTTCAACCGCCAAGGCAGTGGGCCGCAGTCCCACACGCAACCACTATGCCAATGGGGCTCAGCAAAAAAAAACAAAACAAAAAAAAAGCAGTAGTATATTAGTCCAGAGAGAAGCAATTCATAAACACACATTTGGGTATTTGGGAGAGGTTTATATTCAAGAGGAATGAAACACTGAGAATGCATCCTAATCTAGTCCTTTCCAAGTTCATAAGTACTATACTAGCCCACATGTCTGATACCCATTATAAGTCCTCTTTAGACTCACAAAACACATGCAGTGATGCCAGGACAATCATTGGCCAGGGGGTACATAGTCTCTTGTATTCAATGTTGGTGGAAATATCTCAACAGTGCCAGGGATCTCCTTGTGACCTCCCAAACATCTTAGTACTGGCAAGAGTCTTTACATGGCTTTTTTGACTTCAGAGGTCTGGTTCCATCAGGGTAAGCCCATGTGACTTCTCCTCCAGGATGTCTTGTAGGGAGGCCACCTTGTGCCTTAACAGTAGAATGACTCCAAGGGACTGATTCGTAATTCTCTCACCTCGAAGGGGTAAATACAGCCAGATTTCTTAGAATTATCAGGATAAAGTCATGCCCACACAGAGGTCTCATCGGCTACTTCCAGATTGACAGACTAGACTCTACCCTTACACTCCCAATCCTGAAATTGACATGAGATTATATTACTGTCACAATAGAAAATTCATATAAATTGTCAACAGATTGGATGAGGCAGAGAATCACACCTGTGTCCTAGATGTTAATCAGGCAGACTTCAACAAATGGGGGGAGGGGGGAGTCAAATAAGATAATTAGAGAAGCTAAAGAAAACCTGAGAGCTATGCCTGATGCTATGAAGAGGAACAATATCGAATAACTGTAATATGGAACCAAGACACATGAAATAAACAGCAAAATTGGTGAGGGAATTCTTTGAGCAAAACTTCCCCAGTTTAATGAATGAAAGCCAGGCTAGCAATCAGGAGGCCAAAAGAATACCAGCCAGACTGTATCCCAAGAACAAATCACCAAGATATATAATAGCTAAACTATCCAACTTTGAGGAAAGGAGAAAAATCATCAGAACAGTGAGGGAATAAAATGCAGTCACCTATAAAGGCACCCAAATAAGAATATGCTCAGACCCTGTCAGCAAACTCTATGAAGGAGACAATGGTGTAGCATATTCCAAAAATTGAAGGAAATTAATGCAAGCTCAAGTATTCTCTATCCAGCCAAATTCTATCAAGACAGATAGAGAAGTAAGAGTCTTCTTAGACAAGGAAAAACAAAATACATTAAAAGAAATCCAGTCCTACAAATGATCGTTGGTGACCCAGTGTGGACAGAAGAATAACACGGACGTGTGCACATACACAGTGCATGGAGTAAAAGGGGAGGTAGGAAACACAGCACAAAAGGTATAAGAGGACATAACAGAATCCATAGATGGATGTAATGATGCTGAATATCAATGGACTGAATTCAGTCATTAAAAGGCAGAGGTGATCTACCGCCTACAGGAGACACAGCTCAAGAATACAGAAAAAAAATACGCTAAGGTTGCATTCCTAATCTCAGAAAAAACTGATCTCAAAGTTTAAGACATGAAAAGACATAATGAGAGACACTATAAGATACTCAAGGGAACAGACAAAGAACCCATGAGCATAATAAATATTTACGTGCGTAATGAGATATCCATGAAATTAATCAAACACTCCAAAAGGTGAAAAAAAGAAATCACAGGCTCAACAATTGTAGCAGGTGACTTTAATATACCACTCTCTGAGAAAGATCAATCATAGGGAAAGTAGCTTCCCAAGGAGGTTCCAGCTCTAAACATTATAATTAGATGACTTGACCTGATGGATATTTTTAGAGCTGTCCACCAATTGCAAGATAGAAAAAAAATCACATTCTTTAGACATGGCACATACTTGAAGGTGGACCACGTGCCGGGACATGAGTTGAATCTGTGTAAATTCAAGCACAATGAAATCACAGTCTTCTCTCTGATTACTATGCCATAAGGCTGGGAATCAACAAAAAGGATTATTAAGAAAAAAAGGGCAAAACAATCAGAGGATGCATACCTCTATTGCACTAGGAGTTGTTCTGGTCCAGATATGAGATGAAATTAGGAAATTTCTCGACATCAATGAGAATGAGATTTCAACACACCAAAACCTTTGGACACAGGAAGTTTGAGAGCAATACAAGCACACATGAAAAAGGAAGAGAGACTCATTACTGATATGCAGACACAAAATTTAAAGCAATTAGAGAAAAGTCAAAAGGACATTCCTACAAATAAATAAATAAATGAAATCATAAAAATCAGGGCTGAGATTCATGAGAGGGAAAGCAAGAAAACAATGGAAAAATTAATGCTACTAAAGTTTTGTCTTTGAAAGGTGTGGGGGTCACCTAATTTGTGTCAATTTGAGGATGAAATTGTATGGCGTGAATTCCAGCCTATCAATCTGGAGATAGTCAATGAGACTTCTGTGTGCATGTCTGAGAATTCTGGGGAATCTTGTATATCCTTTTTGGAAGTAGGAGGAGACACTCTCTCACTTCCTTGGAGACATGCAACTGACAAGGTTGGCTCTGTATGAGATATCCCAAAGGAGATGCCACATGAGCCTACCCTGATGAAGCCAGATACCTGGACCTAGAGAAGCCACGTGGAGGCTCCTGCCAGCATTGAGATGCTTACAACACCACTGGATCCAAAAACTTTCTACCCATTGAGTAGTGATTATTCTGTATTTGGCATCATTGCATGTGCTTCATGAGTCCGAAGAGAACTTTATAGATTGGTATCAGACATATGGGCTAATATTGGACATATGACCTTTGACTGGAGTGGGATGGGATGCTTTCTCAATGTTCAATTCTTCTTGTGTATACACCTCACCTTTAGATACATATGAGTGTCTTCATGAATTTGTTACTCTAGTCTATCCAGACTTACACAATAGGATAAACAGAATTGATAGATGGCTGGCAAAACTAACCAAAGAAAGGAAGGAAGGAAGAAATTTCAATAGAAGGGTGAGGGATTAAATAAGGCTATTACAACAAACCCTCATGAAACCAAAAGTGTAATAGCACAGTACTATGAAGGCCTGTACTCCAATGAATTCAATAACTTGAAAGATATGGACAAACACTTGGAAAAAGTAGATCATTCCAGATGGACATCAAGGATCTCAACAAACCTATATCAATAGAAGAAATAGACAATATTATCAAGTGATCGCCACTACTACTACCAACAGCAAAAAACAAAACAAAACAAAAAAACAGGCCAGATGGCTTGAGAGAGGAATTCTACTAAGCATCCAGGGAAGACACCAATCTTACACTCCTTCAAAATATTGAGGGGGGAACCCCAAACCATGGGAAAGTCCTGAATTCTTTCTGGGGAGCTAGTATAACTCTGATACCTATAGTAGGCAAGGATCCCAATAAAATTGAGCACTATAGACCAATATCCCTAATGAATATCAATGCAATGAGACAACAAAATATTGGCCAGTAGAATATAACAGCATTTAAAGCATTCACCATAACCCACTGGGATTCATACCGGGGATGATGTTCAACATTTGAAAGATCATTAGTATTATTTGCCATATTTTCACAGAAAGTTATAAGAAATGCATGATAATATTGATAAATGTGGAAAAGCACTTGACAATATCCAATACCCATTCCTGTTTAAGACACTCAAGAAGATAGGAATCTTCTTGAAGATAGTAATAGATAGGAATGGAAGAAAGCTCCCTTAATACAATACAAGCTACAGAGGAAAAATCACAGCCAACAAAAGATATAAACAATCCCTCTGAAAAAGGGAACCAGTCAAGAATGACCCCTGTTCACACTCCTCTTTAATATCATACTTGAGGTCCTCGCTAACAATATTAAAAAAAGAAAATACATCACAAATAGAAGGACGATTTAAAAATATCATTATTCTTAGATGATAGGATTTTATATATAGAAAATCCCAAAAGCTCCTCAAGGAGAGTACTGAAAGTGAGAGAATATGGCAGAGTAGCAGGAATCAAGATCAACAACCACAAAAAATGTCTATCGGACTGCTATACACATCTGACAAGACAAGCACAAATTGAAATATCTAGGGATACACCTGACTAAAGAAACAAATATTTATATCAGTAAAACTACAGAACACTATTAAAAGAACCCAAGGGTGACCTCCACAAATGGAAGAATATTGCAGGCTCATGGATCGAAGACTCAGTACTGTAAGATGTCGATTCTGATCATGGCACTATAAAAGTTCAGCACTGTATTGATATAAATACCATCACCTTTCTTGAAGGAGTTGGAGAACTGATTATGAACTTTACATGGCAAGTAGAGAAGTACAGAATTAGCACAGAACTCCTTAACAAGAGGGACAGAGTTGGAGGGCTTGGTTAAACTAACTTTAGCACCAATTATACAGCCAAAGTGGTTGAAACAGTATGATATTAGTATAATGACAGATACTCAGAACAATGGAAAAGAACTGAAAACTCAGAAATAAAATAATCAACATACAGACCATTCATCTTTAGTAAGGTTTCCAAAATCATCAAATAGAAAGTGGATGCCCTCTTCAACAAGTGGAGTGGGTAAAAA
>PVJH01044648.1:0-12871 GCA_004026705.1 Nesogale talazaci | reverse complement strand
CGGGCCTCTGGCTTCATCTGAATCTCGAACCCATCCTGGAACACATTTCCTGCTTGGGTCCGCAGTCCCTGTCTGAAGATTCGCAGTGGCGAATCTTTCAAAGGTGTACAAAAGTTTCACCTGATGCTAGAAACCACCACCGCTGCACTAAAACAGTATTTGTAAACAAATGTATCTTTGTTATACACTCTTTATGATGCACATATACATGTGATGGATGTAACACAAACCTCTTTGCAGATACAGAAGGCAGGGATCCAGGCCTGATAGGAAATGTTACAGCAAACAGCTCTCTGAGGAGGGTCAAACGAAGAACCCTTCGACAGAACCTGACAGCTGGGCTAGGAGCACTGACACTCTAGCATGCACCCCCTCCCCTGCTCCACCCCCCCCCCCTGCCCACCCTCACCCCCAAGCCAGAAAGAGTTTGCTGGTGACAATGTGTCCTATAAGCGGGGCCTGCTGCTTGCCTTCCAGAAGGTCACAGCCTCGAAACCCGAGGGGGCAGCACGATGCTGCACGCATGGGGACGGACGCCAAGTCCCCCAACTTGCAACCGCACCAGCATCATTGAGCCCCCCCACTGGAGTTTGGCTCAAACGGATCCCACTGAAAGCCCGCCTCTTTGGCAAAGTGAAGCTACCTCCAGGGTCACCCACCGGCCGGCTCATCACCCCGATTTCATAAGCAGCACTCCAAAGTCCTGGAAGCCTGGAAGTCTCTACCTGGACACCTGAACTGGTGCCAACCGGTCGCTCTTCTCCGTGCTGTCCCCGACTCCCGGGGTTTAAATTACCGGTCATAAATGGGTTTCGGGTCTCGGGCTCCAGGAAGGGGCTTGCCAGAAGGTGGGCAGGCACTCCCTCCTCCCCAGCCACCCCCTCCCCCCCCGCCCCTGCAAACCGGCTTTCCCTATCTCTTGCCTTTCGAGCTCTCCACAACCACGAAGTTCCCTTTAAATGGGACTGTCAGTCTCGGGGCACCCTGCACAGTCCCCCCACCGGGGCCCCCTCGCCCCCCTCCCCCCGCTCCTCCTCTGCCATCATCCACCTCCGTGGCAGCCTCCGCGTCACTGCTCCCTCCCCTTCTCCACGACGCCTCCGCACCAGACCCTTCAGGGGACCCTCTGCCCCTCTTCGGCCCGCCCCCCCCCCCCCCGCCCGCTCAGTTGTGCCCCCGCCTCTGGGCGTGGGCAGCGGCCCCCCCAACACCCCCAAACCTCCCTCCCCCGCCCACTCACAGGAGGCCGGAGCAGGTGGTGCAGACGAAGCTGCCCACGGTGATGTCCACGTAGGTGACCCCGCGCTGGGCGCACTCGAAGCAGTGGCGGTTCCCGGCCTGGCTGCAGCCGCCCAGCTCGCGCACCCGGCGACACCACACCTCCGAGGCCGCCTCCGCCTCCGCCTTGCCCCCGCCGCCCGGGCCCGGGCCCTTCTTCGCCGCCATCACCATCGCTGCCCGCTCGCTCGAACCTTCGCCCCTTCCACGCCGGCCGCCTTCCCGCCTCCTCGGCCGCCTCCGCGCGCGCCGCTACCCGGACAGCAGCCCAGCAGCGACGGCATCCGCGCGAGACTGCCGGAGCCCACCCCCCTCCCCCCTATCCCGCACGCTGATTGGCTGCTCTCCTCCCACCTCCTCGCTCCGATTGGTCGGACCCTGCACGGCCTCGGGTTAAAGGAGCCGCCGTCGCGGCGCCCGCTGCCTTCGGGCTGCCGGCCTCGCCCTTCCGCACTAGCCCGGGGAGCAGTGACCTCTGGTCCCCTCCTCCTCTCGCCAGGCCTCGCTGCCCAGCTGCCTCCCAGCTAGGCTCGGGGTGTCCTCCCCCAACTCCTTGCCGACCCCGGAACTGGGGCTCCGACGCGGGCTCTGATTGGCTGGCCGGTCTGCAAAGTTCGCTCCAGCTGCAGAAGGTGTCCCCGGGGGTGCGGGGGGCGCGCGCGGCTCCGGAGCTCCGCCGACCGGTGACGTTACTTCCCGCCAAATTTCAAAACCCTTCTTTCAGGCCACCATCCGAGGTGGCGCAGTGATTAAAGGGCTCGGCCGCCACCCAAAAGGTCAGTGGTTTGAATCCGCCAATCGCCTTGGACAGCGAGAGGAGCTGTTCTCTGTCCCCAAGCCGCCCTCCCGATGGTTCCTATACCTGAGCCCATTTGTGTCACTCCGGGTAGACTAGAGAAACAGATTCATAAACACGCATATACATATAAGGGAGAGGTTTACATACAAGAGGAATGAAACACTGAGAAAGCACCCCAACCCAGCCCAGTCCAAGTCCATAAGTCTGATATTAGCCTATATGTCCGATACCAATCCATAAGTCCTCTTCAGACTCACGAACCACACGCAATGACGCCAGGACAATCACAGGCCAGTGGCTGCAGAGTCTTGTGTGTCCAGTGATGGTAGAAGCATCTCAGCGCTGGCAGGAGTCTCCATGTGACTTTTCCAGCTTCTGAGGTCTGGTTCCATCAGGGTAGACCCATGGGGCTTCTCCTCCCCGGTGGCTCACAGGGAATCAGCCTTATGTCTTGTCAGGAGAGCGTTTCCAAGACCCTGAGTTGATGGTCTCTCATTTCCAATTGGGAAATACCACCAGAGTTCTCCGAATTCTCCGAGAAAGCCATCCCCACACAGAGGTCTCATTGGCCCCCTCCAGATTGACAGGCTAGACTCCACCCCTACCCTCTTCATCCTCAAATTGACACCGGGCTAAATGACGGCCACGCCATGGTTGTAGGCACCGTGTCTATTCATCTCCCCGAGGGCTTCCTCTTTTGTTCCATCCGCTCTACGCAGCAGAATGTCCTTCTCCAGACCCGGGTCTCTCCTGAAGAGACGTCCACTCGGTTCCGTAGCGCGGGGGAATCATTCCGCAGCGATGGGGTTGGTTTGGTTTTATGCTTCCGAACACAAAGGGGTTAGGAAGGAAGCCCTACCCTCTCCCTCTCAAGATGGAGCGCATGAAAACTTTCTGTATCACCATAGGATGTTTGTTGTCTGAGGGGCGCTGCCAGAGGACGACCGACACATCCAAGGGAAGACGGGGCAGCACAGGTCAGATCACCACGGGTTGGCGAGGACTTGATGACGACAACATCACTCTCAGGGAGCTCGAGTGGAGGAGAAACGTGGTTATGTGGGAGGCTGAGGGGACAAGGAGTCCTGGGGGCCTCACTGAACGTGGGGCTGTTCTAATCCACCTAGCCGCTCTGAGAGAAAGACCTGCCTGGCTGTGGACTTCATAAAGATCACAGTCAAGGAAACCCTCGGGGGTCAGTTCTACTTTGGAATCAACTAGGGGGTGTACAAGGAGGGGCGTGGGGGGAAACGGGAGTTCTCGAGAATGGAAAGAGGAGAGTGCCATACATGCGATTGCATTTAGACTGCATGGGCGGGAATCCCTGTTTTCCAGAGAAGAAGTCTTAAGTTTAGCTTCTAGACACTGGAATCAGCGTGACGGAAATGAACACCAGTCCACATTCTCTTGCAGCTTTTCTCCCAGGGTGGGAAGGTGGGTAAGAAGCACAGCCAAGTGTAGTAAGGCATCAGAAAGGCGAGCGACTTACTGAGTCCTTTAGGGTGGGCCGGTTAGGAAACCAACTCTGTTAAGTTCAACCCAGTCTTTCAGCAGAGGCTGGACTATCAAAAGGGAGCCAGACGGGAGGTGATCGCCGGAGGAGGATGCCAGGCAGAGAGGAGAGTAAGCTCCAAGGCCTGAAAGCCCGAAGAAGCTTGATGTGTTGAGCCAGCAAAAATAGAGAAAGCCCCAGTGGCCGGAGCACGGTGAGCAAAGAGAGAGCAGGAAGGATCCTGGAGTGGGACTAGGTCATGTGGGTCCTTCCGGACATCGCTAAGGAGGTTGGGCTTTCTTCGGAGTGTGCTGGAGAACTGTGTTAATCAGAACGATTGTTCTCGGTCTTGAGTGCTCTCAGGCCAGTTCCAACTTCATGGCAACCCTTTGAGCAACAGAAGCAAACACTGCCCATGCCTGTGCACCCCCCACCCCACCCCCTGCCAACCATAGCCTTGGTTGATCCGTGACTGCAGCCTGTCTCAGTTCATCTTTGGGGATCTTCTTTTTATCTGACCCTTTACCGAGCACGACACCCTGGTCCCTCCTGATAACGTGTCCACAGGAGGGGAGACAAAGTCTTGCCACCCTCGCTGCTGAAGAGCATTCCAGCTGTCCTTCCTCCGAGGCTGATGGGTGTAGTTTTCTGACAGTCTCTGTCCTTCCAGTACTCTCCGCCGACACTGTGATTCCATCCGGCATGTCCACCTTCAGAAAATTCTCTTGGACAGCACTGCTGGAGAGAGCTAGCCATTCATCCCTGTCTCCCTCATCGCCCGCTTCTAACCCTTTAGCAAGACCGAGGGCTTTTACCTGGGGAACACTCCCTGAGAGGGTCTACCCCACGGTCACACGGTGACCTGCCACTAGGCACCAAGCTACCGTCCGTAGCTCTCCCTCTTCATGGTTCATTGTCCAGCTTGCCCAGGCATGTGCGGGGATTGAAAGAACCACGGCTGGGGTGAGGAGCCCCTGACTCAGACCCACAAAAAAAGCCTGCAAGGAGGTGGTGTGAAAAAGCCATGTGCCCTCTAGTTTTCTGTTCCCCCAGCGCTACCTTGGTGAAGATCTACTTGTCCTTCTGAGCCCCTTGTGGGGCACATGGATCACAGGTGACTCAACAGCAACTGGTTCCTTTTTTGTTTTTATTTTTTAAAGTTTATGACTGAAAACTCCCAAGTGCTTGGAGTTGAAATAAGATGAAATTTATTTCTCTCTCCTATAAAAGTCTAGGGAGGCTTTTGAAGTGGGTGGGCAGTCCCCCTTTGTCAGGGACTCGAGTTCCTTTGATCTTCTTGCTCCACAGTGCCCAGTCCAGGTCCCAGCTGTAGCCATTTGTCAGCAGGATGACAGCAGAGAAGGGCCAGCTTGTTTTAAGGATGTACCAGGGCACTGCACTCAGCACACAATAGCTCCCACCCCAGCAGGGCAAGGAGGGACTCTGGAAAATGTATTCTTTGCTCTAGGCTTTATGTGTCCACCTAACGTTTAAGAGATCTTACATCTGAGGTAGACAGAGTGGAGAGATCTGAGAGTGGTGGTGAGGGATGACTCTCACTCTCGGGCATAAAAACCATAGGAAGGTTTTTAGCAGGGGAAGACTAGATGATCTGATTTTCATTTCTTTCTTTTTTTTTCCCCGCATCACTGCCCTGGTGGGAGTAGGAAGCCCAGCCTTGCTCCTGGAGAGCTGCTGCTGGATTTGAACCGCCAACCCTGTGGGCCGCAGTCCTGTGCACAACCACTATACCACCAGGCTCAGCTCTGATTTTCATTCCTGAAGGGATAAAAATCATTTCTTTACTTGTCGAGAAGATGGTAATGGCTGGATAAGATTGGTCTTGGGGGAAGCACTCAGCCGTCCCAGTGACAGGTGAGAGTGGTGTAGACCAAGTCAATCCATGAGAAGAGGATCGTCTCAGGGAATATTTCCCAGGTAAGAGCTGTATGTGTTAGTCTGGGTAGACTAGAGAAACAAATTCACAGTCACATGTATATAGCAAAGAACTTTATATACAAGAGCAATTGAATATTGATAAACCAGCCCAGTCCAATATCAAGTCCATAGGTTCAATATTAACCTTATATGTCCAATGCTAATCTATAAAATCCTCTTCACACTCATGAAACACTTGCCATGATGCTAAATGCAGGACGATCACAGGCCAGTGGATGGAAAGTCTTGTGGATCCAGTGGCGGTGTAAGCATCTCTGCGCTGGCCGGTGTCTCCATGTGGCTGCTCCAGCTCCGAGACTCTGGCGTCCATCAGTCTGTCTCCATGTGACTTGTCAACAAGAACGTCTCGCAGGGACTGAGCCTGTGTCCTGTGTCCAGCAAACTGTTTATCGCCTTAGAATCTCCAACTGGGGTCATCAAGCAGCAGCCTCAGTGACAGGCTAAACTCCACCCCCCCCCCACTTCACTGTTAACCGTCTCAAATGGACCACAGATTACATAACTACCACATCATAGGTCTTGCCAAAGGATTAGAGGTGGGTGATGAGGGAGAGAGGAATCGATGGTAATATCGCTAGAGAAGTGCTGTCCAAGAGCATTTTCTGTGGATGGGACATTCGGGATCAGGGGTTCCCAACCTTCCCTGTGCTGAGACCCTTTCATAACAGCTCCTCATGTTGTGGTGACCCCCAACCATATGACGATTTTCATAGCTACTTCAGAACTGTAATTTTGCTGCCATTATGACTCGTCATGTGTGTGAGTCCGGGTAGACTAGAGAAACAAATTCATAGACACGCATATGGATATAAGGGAAAGTTTTATATACAAAAGGAATGGAACATTGAGAAAGCATCCCAGTCCAATCCAGTCCAAAGTCATAAGTCCGATATTAGCCCATATCAGTCCGATACCAGTCTATAAAGTCTCCTTCCGACTCACGAAGCATGTGCAGTGGAAGCATCCTGGCACTGGCAGGGGTCTCCCCATGACTCCTCATTTCCAGGGCTCAGGGTCCATCAGCAGTAGCCAGTGGCAGTAGAATCTAGAAGCATGTCAGTGCTGGCAGGGGTCTCTCTGTGGCTTCTCCAGCCCCAGAGGTCTGGTTCCATCAGGGCAAGCCCATGTGGCCTCTCCTCTGGCTCCTCCATTCTCCAGGAATCAGGATCGATCAGCATGCTGTCATCTCATCTTGTCAGTAGTTCGTCTCTCAGAGATTGAGTCAAGTCTCTCTTCTCCAATTGGGAAATACCGCGAGACTTCCCAGAATTCACAGGAGAAAGTCATGCCACACAGAGGCCTCAATGGCTACCTCCAGATTGACAGGCTAGACTTCACCCCTAGACTCCCAATCATGAAATTGACACAGGAGTATATGCCTGTCCCATCATGTAAAATCTGACATACGGGGTGTATATTCATTGTTACAAATTGAACCTAAAAAAAGCATAATGATGAATCACAAAAAATATATAATTGTATATTGTGAAATATTTATTTCTAATGACAAATCAATGCAATTTTGTCTGGAAGCATGGAGTAGCATGGGTAACTGGGTCCTCGTAGGAGGGCATATCAACATGTGGGTGAACCCACGTGGAGATAGAGAGAGGAGCAGTGTCTAGGTTCCTAAGATAATGGAAAATATGTGTTTTCTGATGGTCTTGGGCGACCCCTGTGAAAGGTCATTTGACCTCCAAAGGGGTCGCGACCCACAGGTTGAGAACTGCGGTCCTGGAGCAACTGCCCTATCCTCTCACAGTTACTAATCACATCTAGAGCGTTTGAAACATGGCTGGCCAATTTTCGGGGGGGGGGGGAGCGTGGGCATCACTGCCCTCTGCTGGGAGTGGGAGGCCCAGCCTTGCTCCTAGAGAGCTGCTGCTGGATTTGAACCACCAGCCCTGTGGGCCGCAGTCCTGCACTCAACCACTACGCCACCGGGGCTCAGCCCCAGAGACAAGATTTTTAAAGAAAATAAAATTTAAGTGAAAGTTCCAAGAGTCCCAGACAGCTGTTGTTGTAGTGAGGTGTCCACTCGGCAGTTCCAACCTCCCATAGCAGGAACTGCAACACCGTGCCATCCTGGCAATGCAATCGTTAGAAGCCCCTGCGTCTACCCGTCTCCTCGGGGGTCCGCGTCACTCTCACGGCCTTGCTCCCTTATAAGCATGATGTCCTCCTGCCGGGACTGGCCTCTCCTGATAGCCCGCCTGAAAGACATGAAAAGCAGCCTTACTTCTCAAGATCATTCTGGCTGCACTTCCTCCAAGACAGGTCGGCCTGTTACGTCCCTGCAGGGTCCTTTTGCTTCTCTTCACTCACACTGTCATCCCACTGCATCCATTCGCCTGTGGCCTTCCTGAGTCACTGTCCAGACTTCAGGCACACATGCGGCCAGCCTGCCAGACACATCTTACCTCTGTAACACTTTAAACAAATCTCATGCAGCCAATGAAAAAGGGAACATGCTGCTCGGTTTCCTTGCCTGCTCTTTCCATGAGCAGCGATTATGAATCCACGTAAAGTGAAAATCCCTGACAACTTCCATCTTTTCTCGGTTTCCCATGATACCGTCTGTTGATCAAGGGGTGAGGGTATTTGTTGACTTTACACGGACTGGTAATCCAGGATGAAGGCAGCATTTCTGACTTTCACTAGCAAATGCTTCCACTTCTTCCTTTCAGCGAGCAGTGGTATGCTGTCTGCAGATCACTGGTGTGGCGGTCAGATGCTTATGTTAATTTTATGATTGAACTGTAGGGGTGGAGTCTAGCCTGTGAATCTGGAGATAGCCATTGAGTAGCCAATGAGGCCTCTATGTGGGCATGGCTTTCTCCTGAGACTTCTAGGAAATCTCGTGATATTTCCCTTGTGAAGATGAGAAGCTATCTCCCCAGTTGTTGGGAGTTAGTCTCAGTGACAATGAATCACGGAAAAGACAAGATGCAGCCTCTGAGAAGTTGGAGGAGCCGGCGGAAAGACCACATGGCCTTGCCCTGATGGAGCCAGACCTCTGAAGCTGGAGTGCCATGCTGTTGATAGACCCTGAGCCCTGGAAGCGAGGAGCCATGGGGAGCCCCCTGCCAGCGCCGGGATTCTGCACCCATTGACCTGTGATTTCGTGAGTCGGAAGGAGACTTTATAGACTGATTTCGGACACATGGGTTAATATCAGGCTTATGACTTTGAACTGGACTGGGCTGGGATGCCTTCTCAGTGTCACATTCCTTTTGTATGTAAAGCCTTTCCTTTATCGATATGCGTGTCCTTGAATTTGTTCCTCTAGCCTACCCGGACTAACACAACTAGTTTTAGGAAGTCTTCCTGCAACCCTCATGCCACGTTCTTCTTCAAAGAGTTTTGCTTCGCACATTATTTGCTCTGTATACAGACTGAATAAGTGTACCGAAAGGGAATAACCCTGACACACGCCCTTCCTGATTTTAGAACCATACAGCATTCCTTTGTTGCAGCTAGAGATGACTATATTGGACAGGGAAGTTCTAGATTTTTGTTAAAAACAGTTGAGTGGCTTTAGGGTTCTGTTTACTAAAAATGAGGAAACTGAAAGAGGGACAGTTTAGAGACTGCCGATAGCGGAAAATCACTGATGAGAATCGATGAAACAAGGGAGGATTAGCTGAAGCCTGTCTGGAGCAGTCTCTGATTTGGTAAAAACTTTTCTGTTTCTCTTTACCCTCACCACCAGAAATTATCTGAGGTGAGGGTGGGGTGGGGGTGGGGTTCTCAACCTGTGGGTCTTGACCCCTTTGGGGGTTAAACGACCCTTTCACAGGGGTCACCTGATTCATAACAGTAGCAGCAACAAAAATAATTTTATGGGGCTGAGCCCTGGTGGCATAAGTGGTTGAGTGCGGGACTGCGGCCCGCAGGCTTGGCGGTTCAAATCCAGCAGCGCCTCTCAGGAGCAGCACTGGGCTGCGCACATGACCACCAGAGGGCAGTGATGTTCCCCCCCCAAAAAAAAATAATTTTACAGTTGGGGGGTGGTTCACCACAACATGAGAAATTGTATTAAAGGGTCTCGGCATTAGGAAGGTGGAGAACCACTGCTATACAGGGTCCTAGTTCATTTTACCTACAGTGACCCAATTCTCACAACCAGACCACTAGACAATACCATCATAAACAGAGAAGAGATCGAGGTTGTCCAGAATTTGATTTTGCTTGGATTCACAATGATCATAAAAACAGAAGTCGGCACTGAGCCCCGGTGGCATAGTGGTTGTGCACAGGACTGCGGCCCACTGGGACGGAGGTTCAATTCCAGCAGTGGGGCTGGGCCTCCTACTCCCACCACCGGAGAGCAGTGATACCCCCCCAAACAAACAAACAAACCAACCAAAAAAAAAAAACCAGAAGTCGAAGGGTTGAACCTCGGTGGCGTAGTGGTTGAGTGCGGGACTGCAGCCCACTGGCTTGGCAGTTCACATCCAGCAGCAGCTCTCCAGGAGCAAGACTGGGCCTCCCACTCCCACCAGAAAGCAGTCAGGCCCCCCCCCCCGCCCCCAAAAAGCAGAAGTCAAGGAATCAAGCAACACATTGCATTGGGCAAACATGCTGCATAAGACTTCCCTAAACTGTTGAAAATCAAGGCTGCAACTTTGAGGACTAAGGTGGGCCTGACCCAAGCCGCCATGTTTTTCTTTGCCTCCAAAGCCTGTGAAAGCTGGACCATGAATAGGGGAGACCCCAGAGGAACTGGTGCCCTTGAGTTATGTGCTGGTAGAAAATATTGAAAGGACTGTGGACTGCCGAAGAACAAACCGATCTCTCTTGGAGGAAGTACAGCCAGAATGTTCCTTACCAGTGAAGACAGCAAGACTTGGTCTCACTTACTTTGGACATGTCATCAGGAGAGCTGACTCCCTGGAGAAGAACACTACACTAGGTAAAATAATCATAAGGAGGAGGAGGAGAGCTGAGCCCCGGTGGCGTAGTGGTTGAGTGCGGGACTGCGGTCTATAGGGTGGATGGTTCCAATCCAGCAGCAGCTCTCCAGGAGCAAGGCTGGGCTTCCTACTCCCACCAGGGCAGTGATGCGGGGGGGGGGGGGGGGGGGGGGGGGGGAGGAGGGAGAGAAGGAAAAAGAAGAAGAAACAGAGAGGAGGAGGAGGAGGAAGAGAAGAAGAAGAAAACTTTCAAGGAGATGGTTTAACACAGAGGCTGCCAAAATGGGTTCAAACAGGACAATGCTGAGACAGCCTAGGAGGCCAGGGCAATATTTAGTTTTCTGTGACACACGAGGTTGCTGTGTGTCAGAATAGACTTGATGACACCTAACCTAGCAGCAACAGCAGCAGCAGCAACACAATGACCAATCATTTGATCGGCTTAGTACAGTCCTGGTTTTAGCCCTTGAAAGTCGTGCATTCCAGGAAACCTCCATCCCTGGAAAGAGAAATTGATGGTCTCACGGTCTGGCGTTCTTTCCTTTCACAGGGTGGGAGGAGAATCGAGATAAGCCATGGGCTCAAAGCTGGTGCTTATGAGGCAGAGGTCACACATGACACTCTACCCTGCAACACTTGTTACCCCGTCTGACACCAACTGTCACTCCTGTGGCATTCTCCACTTCTCTGCCGTGTTCAAGAAGTCACGACTCATTGAAACAGCCACCCGAACTTAGATGGGGTTTATCAGGGCGATGACAAAGCAGGCTCAAGAATAATGGAGGAACCAGTTCTTGGGTCACAACAACCCATTCTCAGCAAACCGCCTGGCTTCTGTCCAGCTCCATAGTCCAACGTGTCACCTCCCATGTCCTCCATTTCTGGGCAGATTCCTCAGGAGCCAGCACTTTTTAAGTTCTTGTTACTGATTATTTGGGGTATTGAGTGCTGTGGTTCTCGAAGAATACCATTTTATTTTGAGTTAGGGGCGGTTCGGTTTCAGCCATCGTCGTCGTCGATTGACCTACAGCTGTGGACAGGGGACTTTGACGTTCTTTCACAACCCAGTCTCATGTATCATGCCCATCACACCATCCTTTTGAATAGGTTTGTCAGTTTAGTTAGAAAGTCACTCAGGGAAAAGAAGGTGCAGAGTGGGGACGGAAAGTCCATTTATAGACAGCGGGACCAACCCCTTCCAGAAGGGTTGCAGGGAGGAGACTAGCCAGTCAGGGTGCAGTGTAACAACGATGGAACATACAACTTTCTTCTAGTTCTTTAACGCTTTCTCCCACCATCATGATCCCAATTCTACCTTCCAAATCTGGCTAGACCAGAGGATGTACACTGGTACAGACAGGAAATGGAAACACAGGGAATCCAGGACAGATGATCCCTTCATGACCAGCGGTGAGAGTGGCAATTCTGGGAGGTTGGAGGGAAGGTGGGGTGGAAAGGGGGGACCGATTACAAGGATCTACATATAATCACCTTCCTGGGGGACAGGTCACAGAAAAGAAGGGAGACATCGGACAATGTAAGACACAGCAAAATAATAATTTATAAATTATCAAGGATGAGGCTGAGCCCTGGTGGCCTAGTGGTTGTGTGCGGGACTGTGGCCCACAGGGTTGACAGTTCAAATCCAGCATCAGCTCTCCAGGAGCAAGGCGGGGCTTCCTACTCTCATCAGGGCAATGATACCACACACACACACACACACACACACACAATTATCAAGGATGAGGGGGAAAGGGAACGGAAAAATGAGCTGATACCAAGGACTCAAGTAGAAAGAAAATGTTTAGAGAATGTTGATGGCAACCAAGGTACACATGTGCTTGTCATATAATGGATGGATGGATGGGTTGTGATAACAGTTGTATGAGCCCCCAATAAAATGATTCTTTTAAAAAACAAAGAACGCCACTGAAGGCTTGCATTTTTTTATAATTCTGTTAAAACTCCTCACAAGGGGTCAAATGTTAGGGTGTTATTGCTCCTCCTCTGTTTGCTCTGGTGTTAATAATTGTCTTTTTGTTTGCCTGCCTCTCCAGATAGCTAGTCCTCCTTTAATCCGTCCTGTAAGCATTTCTTCTCGTTAGGTCCAGACATGGAGTTTACTCGGGTAGGAAATGGAGGGAGGTGGGAAGGTAACACAGGAGGTCCTCTGCTAGTCTGATCTTAAACAGATCGCTTCTAAAAGGTGCTGTCTTCTATCTCTACGGCCTGCTTTTCAGGCCTGTGGTTGAGCTGTTATCTCAGGATGTCCTACACCAGAATCCTGAGGCAGAGGTGGAGAACATCTGACCTGTCGTTTAAGGTCCAAGAAATCACCAATCCCAGTGAACATCACGCACCTCACCAAAGAGGTGTCCCAGCCACTGCATTAGGGATGAGTTAATGAAATGTTTGGTCAATATGGCC
>PVJH01044647.1:0-12880 GCA_004026705.1 Nesogale talazaci | reverse complement strand
CCTCCTTCTCAATGTTCTTATCTACATACAAAAGCATGTCTCTCTCCAAGTCTCAGCTCACCTTGCCCCAGACATAGCAGGAGACCCTTAGCGTAGGCATTAAGGGCATACAGACTTGGGGCTTAAATCCACTGTTGACCTTGGACTCTTGATTCTCCTGGGCCTCCACTTTTCCATCTGTAAAATAAGGTTAAGGGTCCGTACCAGGGTGTTAGACCTATTTAAACTGGGTTCTCCTAAAACCCAAACTCACGGCCATGAAGTCAATGGTGACACATAGCGAAAATGGGATAGAACCCAACTCATGGCGCCCCTGTGAGGATGGGCTAGAACTGCCCCTGTCCCTTGACAGAAGTAGAAAGTTCTGTGATTCTCCCGCAGTGCCACTGGTGCTTTCAATCCGCTGGTCTTGCAGATAGCAGCCCGACTCTTAACCACTATGCTCCCAGGCTCCTCTGAACTGGTTTGGGAGTCATCTGTAAAATGTGGGTGTTCTACAACGGGAGCAGGTGCGGGGTGAAGCCCTGGAGTGGGAGACTCAGAAGAGAGGCAATGTGTCCTTCCTGGAGTGCCATGTGAGAGCTGGGGTTCTTGCCAGGACCCCGGAAAGCAGCACACATTCAGAGCTGGGTGGTCCGCTGCCATCTTTGAGCCGGGTGCCTGTTCCCAACGCTGCCAGTCAACATTTGGTTGCTAAGCAACATACCCGCCACCCTCGAGAGAAGTTTTATTGTTCTCCCCCAATTCACAGACTGAATTGGGACGTGACTGAGGACAGGATAGCAGAGAGGACTTGCTGGGGACCCCACAGGCCTGTGCTTCCTCCTGACATGGGGGAGTCCATGATTCATCAAGGTCTAGAAGAGAGATGGTAAAGCGGAGTCTGTGAGGACCCCGCCTAGTCTAACCCAGAGGGTGTTTCTCACCTATGATCACCTCCCAATCCACTGGCTCCAATGGGCAGCATCTCTCTGCCACCCACTGCACAGATACAACAAGAGAGTCTTCTCTTCCAAGGGTCGGGAAGGGAAGTGCCTTCACCACGTGGGGAGGGTGCAATGGGCTCCATCAATATTATCGCTAATGGCACACCGTGGTCATGACAAGCGAACTCAGGTGCCGTTAGAAAGGTTGTTTCAAAGGTGTCAGCCCCTCCCTCCCCTATAAACTGCCTCCCCTCCCTCCCCTCCCCTATAAACTGCCCCTTCGAACATGTTTCAAAGCAGAAGGGAAAATGGATTCATGCCTTTGGTCTGTTGTGGCATTCCATAGGCCCTGTACTCACAGATATCAAGGCCACTGCCCTTGAGGGATGGCAACTCTTAGTGACCCGATAGGGCAGGGCAGAGCTACCCCTTTGAGTTTCTGAGATGTCACCGAGGGACTCGAAAGCCCTGTCTTTCTCCCTTGGAGTAGCTGGTGCTTTCAAACTGCCAACCATTTGGAGTGCAGCCCAATACGTCACACACGTGCAAGGGGACTTCAAAAAGATGGTGGGAAAGTGGAATTACAAGACGGTGGAATTTTTTTTCATGAACTTTCTGAAGCCCCCATGTCCATGCACATGCAAAATCCCTCCCTCCCAGTGAGTGGAGGTCAGTGAAGACTGGGGTCACCACAGTACCAGAAGGACAGCTGAGGACCCTGTAGCTAACAGTGGAGGAAGGCAGTCCCCATCCCAGGAGGTGAGAAGCCTCCCAGGGCAGCAGGCAGGTGGGAGAACAAAGGGGAAGGCCCCACCTGACTGGGCAGCACGGAGCAGTCTGTGAGAGTAGTTCCATGACCCCCTCCCCTGCCCTCCAACACACACACCAAATCTGCAGATAGGGCTCCAACTCGGCTGCTTCCAGAGGCCTCCAGTGAGGATCAAAATGCAGGAACGGCTGTCATTTCACGCCTCTAACATCCCGCTATGTGGTGGGAAAGGCGTCTGGGGGCCCCATGGATGACACTGAGGGGATGTGCTGCGCACAGTCATTAGATTTTTTTAGCCGAGCTTCAGATAAATTGTAAGCCAATTTGAAAGATGCGTGCTGTGCCTTGGGAATGCATTACATGCGGTCACGGAAGAATTGTCGAGGCAAATCTTGGGGGTACAGGCTATCTGGGCGTCGGGGAGCATGTTAAGAGAATGATGCTACAATCAATTACATGTTCCGAGGCCCAGACACCTAGACTTTTGCTCCTGCTGTAAGCACAGCTTGTAGCTCTCCTGCTTCTCCCAGAATGCCAAGGGGTAAGGACTGGGGTAGCAACCCTGCCACCGCAGAACTCTTCATGATCAAGGCCACATTCCATCAAGCTCCTGCTAGACCCCGGTGTTGTGCAGAGGTCTCAATCCTTGCTAACCAGGGGTTCTCTCAAAGGCCCATTTTACAGACGAGGAAACAGATTTTGTGAGGTCAAAGGACTTTGGCATGTCAGTGGCAGTGATGAGCTTGCCACCCAGAAGTGCCTCATCCCAAACTTCTACAGCAGACAGGCTGCCAAGGGCAGTGTGTTTTGCTGGTTGACTAGAGAAACAAATCCAGCGACACTCATATATGTCCAAGAGAGAACTTTATATCAAGGAGAAGTTATATATAAGGAATAAAACATCCCAGCCCAGTTTAGGGCAAGTCCATAAGTCTAACACTAGTCTATAAATCCATCTTCAGACCCAGGCAGCCACGTGCAGAATGCAGGGAGATCACAGGCCAGTGGATGAAAAGCCTTGTGGATATGATGACGGTGGAAGCACCACAGGGCTGGCACAATTCTCAGTGTGGCTCATCAACAGGAAGGGGAAGGCAGAGGGAGAAGTGGCCCACCTCCAGAGAGTCTTTTATCTCAGTGGCACCTCCAAATGAGGTCATCAAGCGGTGACCTGATTGACAGGCTAAACTCCACCCATATCCTCTTACAGGTGCCATGTTGGGACAAAAAATCTAACAATCACAAGCAGCGGCCTGTCTTTGGCACAAATACTGAGTGGACACTGGGATCACTTGTGGTACTGAGGAGGGAGACCTCAGTAAGACTGAGCACTAACTAGGAATGGAGATGCTTGGGGGGTGCAGGTGGCTACTGAGCTTGTTTGCTAGCTGAAGGTCTGGAAGTCTGCCTACATTGACCCACTGACAAGTGAGGAAGAAAGGCCTGGCAATCCACTTCTAAAAAATGAGCTCTAGTCTGGCATTCACGGACCAGAATCAACTTCATGGCGGGTATGAATTGGTATTTCTGTGATAACTGATGATGTTAAGCATCTCTTCTGTGCTTAGTGGTCATTTATACATTATGTTTGGAGAGATTTCTTTTCAGATCCTATGCACTTTCCAGTGGGCCATTTGTCTTGGTATTACTGAGTTATAAGAGCTCTTAAGAAGAATGGGAATTCCAGCACACTTTATTGTGCTCCTGTGGAACTCGTACATATATCAAGAAGTACCCGTGGGGACAGAACGAGGGCATGCAGCACGGTTTAGAATCGAGGGAGATGTGCATCGTGTTGTGACCTCTCATCAAACGCAGGCATCGTCACTCATTCATCAGAGAAGCTGGGTCATGTGAAGAAAGAGGTGGCATCAGGATTGGAGGAGGACTGCTTAACAAGCTCCCATGTGCAGATGACACAGCTCTGCTTGCTGAAATGGCGGAGGGCTCGAAGCACTTGCCGATGAAGATCAAGGATTACAGCCTTCAGTATGGATGCCAGCTCCAGGCAAGGAAGGTCAGAATGCTCACAAGCGGACCAACGGGTAACATCATGATAAGTGGGGAAAAGATTACAATTGTGAAGGACTTCATCTTGCTTGGAGCCACAATCTATATTCATGCACACGGCAGTCAGGAGATGAAGTGACTCATTGCATTGGGCAAATCTGCACAAGACTTCTTTAAAGTATTGGAAAGCACACATGTCACTTTGAGGACTGAGGTGCACCTGCCCCAAGCTGTGGTATTTTCAATGGCCTCCTTTGCATGTGAAAGTTGAACACTGAATGAGGAAGACCAAAAAAGAATCGATGAATTTGAAATATACACACACACACACACACAGAGATGTGTGTGTGAATCTGCTATCAGGTCAATACTGATTCATAGTGACCCTGTCAGTCAGGATAGAACTGCTCTGTGTGTTTCTGAGACTATAACCATTTATGAGGCTGGAAAGCCCCATATGTCTACCATGGAGCAGCTGGTGGTTTTGAACGGATGACTTAGTGGATTGCAGCCGGACTCCTAACCACTATGCCACCAGGGTTTCTACTGAAAGTACCACGGGCTGCCAAGAGCATAGACAAATCTGTCTTGGGAGAAGTACAGTCAGAGTGCTTTTTAGAAGCATGAAGAAACTAGACTTCCGACGTGCTATCTGAGGAGACTTGTCCCTGGAAAAGTGCCTCAGGCTGGGTAGAGTGGAGTGGCTGCAAAAAGAGGCAGGTCCTCAACAAGATGGACGGACACAGCATCGGCAGCAATGGGCTGACACACAAGAACCCTGTGAGGATGACACAGGACCGGCTGGCCATTCATTCTGTGGTCCCTGGGATTGCCATGGGTCAGAATGAATTTGACGGCACTTCACAACAAGAGTGCTTTGCCTCAATTTTAGGGATGTGATTTGCAAATGTTTCCTCTCATTTTGTGGACTACCTGTACCCTTTAGAGATGCTGTCCTTTAAGACACTAAAGACTGAATGTTGATGAGGTCTGATTTACCCATTTTCCCCTTTGTCCCCTGGGTCCATGGAGACTCACAGAAGGGCTTCCTAACCCAACACCAGACAGATTTCCTCCTGTGTCTCCTCCTCCTCCTCCTCTTCCTTCTCCTCTTCCTCCTCCTCCTCCTCCAGTTCTTGTCCTCCCATTTGGGGTCTGTGACCCACGGAGTCAATGATTTGCGTATGGGGCTATATGCTGTCCAGCTTCACTGCTTGGCGTGAGCACATTCAGTCATTCCAGAATCAGGCATCGGAACCCTTTCTTCTTTCCCTCATTGACCGCTTCTGGCATCCTTGCCAAAAGTCAATTGAGTACAAATGTAAAAGCTTATTTCTGGATTGTTAATCCGGTTCCATTGATCTATCTGTCCATCCTAATACACTCTGGGTGTTTTTTTAAATCCATGTGGCCACCCCCAGTCTGGCTTGGTTGGGCCTCAGGTTTAAGGCCTTGGACAATGAGTTCATAGGAAGTTCTCCCGTGGCCAGTTCCTCAGGCCATCAAAGGACATTCACCCTGGAACCTGTGAGCCTGCAGAAGGTCCTGAGAGAGGCTGGGGGGCCAAGTTCCTTTCCATGAGGCCTGACAGAGACCTCGGATTCCTGTAGACCCAGATCCCTGCCTTCTAAGACCAGCTTCTTTATGCGGTTCTCCCAACTCCCTCCCTGGGAGCAAGAACAGATTCCCAGGATGGATTACCCAGGTGTCGAGGCCTCTCTCCATCTGGGAAGGCCAAAGGTTCCAAGTGAGAAAGCCAACCAGTGCTTCTGCAGCCCTGAGCCAAGGAGGCCTCTGCTCTCCTGCTGCTTAGCATCTCTGGAGAATATCAGTGAAAAGCAGGCAGGGCCTGCAGGGTGGCCCGGGGAAGGCTATGGGGTGTGGTGGGTCACCCAGGCAAAGCCAATGCCCAGCTGGTGGTCAGGGCCTTCCAGGGGAGAGGTGAGTTCAGTGGGTAGAGGCCACTGGTGTGAGAATCTCACAGGCTCCCCAGGCAGGAGCTTCGGGCCTCTCCCTGCCCCTGGGGTGCCTGCTGGGTTGAAAATGATCTGAAGATTGCTTATTCTTAGAGCATGAGCAGAGGAGCCCCGCCGCTGGGCTTGGACTAATCATATCAACTGGCCCAGGGCATCTGCAGTGGCTGAGAACTCCGGGGACTCTTTGTTCCGGAGAGGGCGGGGAGTGAAGAGGGGGCAGATTGGGAATCAGGCCAGAGCAGCAGGGAATTCCATGGTTGCTGGGTGAGTCCCAGGGTCCTGAGAACCAGGCCTGGGCAGCTCATGTCCCCAGGACTTTCTTCCTAAGTCTGTCTTGGTCTGGAAGCTTTGCTAAATCCCACCAGCAGCCTCTGTGGGCAGAGGGGTGGTGGCTGAGCGGGAGGTGGACTGTCTGGGAAGAGAACCCAGGTCTCCAGTATGGGCAGTGAGACTTTTCCCAAAAAGCTACCATGACGTCGCCTGTTTTCCCCCAGCCTTTCAGCTGTAAATTCAGTGGACCTGGGGTCAGAGCTGCACAAAGGGACAATGACTGGACAACTCCAGACCCTAGCCTAGCCAGGGGCCAAGGAGATCAGAAAAGAGAATGGGGCTGGGCAGCCGGAACTCACCCTCCCTCCTTCAGCCTCTCGCCAGAACCGCTCCTTTCTGAGCCTCCGTTTCCTCCCGAGTTGATGGTGAGGCACATTTGCCATGGTTCCTTGATGCCCATTGTGGCGGCGTCTGCTGGCATCATGGTGAGGACTGGGCGGGCAGTTGGAGGCAGAGAACATGGCCTGCTGGGGTGTGGACGTGTGAGGCCTATCAAGGCAGAAGCCTCGGGACACGGGAACTGATTGGAAAGATGGGAACAGATGTGGGGGCACTGCAAGTCTGGTACTGCGTGGGGACAGTCCTCTGAGAGGGTGCCCAGGGAGCCACGTGATCTTACGCGGCAGCCAGCACCAGCAGCAATCCGGCTGCTGGGGTGGAAAGCGCCAGGGTAGTGGGCCTGAGGGCCTCCCCAGGCTTCCTCCCTGCCAGCCGGTGCTCCTGGGGGTGCGGTTAACCAGGCAGCTGGGGGCCAGGGCCAGCCGGCTGAGCTGGGGTTGCAGTCTGAGGGTGGGAGCAGGTGTGACCAGGGGCCTTCAAGTTGGGTCTCAGAGAAGACCCCAGAGACCGCCTGGGCTTGGTCAGAGACTTGACCAACCGGCTTCCCACCAGTCTTGCAGCTAGCAGAGGTTAGCGAGGAGAGCCAGTTCAGAGAGGGGCCAGACAGATGGCCTGGAGCCCCGAGGAGCACTTTGAAACTGATTGGGTCATCGAACAAGGACGGCCACTTCCCAGCTTCAGGCCCAAAGGCCTGAGTCTGCTGACTGCCTCGTAGATAGCTGTCTAGATAGCACAGTGTTCACTCAGCCTCTCCATTAAGGCCCACCCTGCACCAAGGCAGCAGGCCTAACTCCTTTCATGAGCTCGCCTTCCAATCCCCCACCCCCTCCAGGGCAGGGCCTAGGCTGGCCCATTCGCAAGGGAGAAAATGACAGACTACTCAGAGAGGTTAGGGGACTTGCTCAAAGCCCACAGCATGGGGCTAGGATTTGAGTTTGGAAACCAGAGCCCATCGTTTCTGTTCCTTTGTGTTAGGTCGCTAGGAAACGGAGGAAGCACCCTCCTCCTTTCTGATTGATTGTAGGCAGGATGGCAGCCCTGAGCTTGGCTCAAGATCCATGCTCAGGAGCCGGTGCCAGGCCTCCTCCCATCAGGGACCAAAAAACTCACCGTCTTTGAGTCAATGTCAAGGTCGCGCTGCCCCTGTGAGTTTCCAAGAGTGCCCATCCGGGATGGCGTAGAATCGTCACACACCAGCCGGCCCTTCCAACAGGAGTGGGAAGCTAGAAGAGTCAGGCTGACTATACCCATTTTATAGTGGGGGGAACTAAGGGGTTAATACCGGGGAGACTGACATCCCAAACCCTGCCTGAGGCTGACTCCAACCTCTGTGACCCATTCCTGGGACTCCAGCCTTTGCTGTGGACTTCATCCCAGCAGCCACAGAGCTGACCCCCCCCCCCCCACCACCACCCATCTGTCTCCCAGGGAAAGGGTGTGTCCTGAGAGGGGAAGGAGGCAGCGTATTTTGCTCATGCACCCCCCACCCCGTGTTTCTTCCAGTCAACCACCTACCAGAAGCTTGGGGGCTCAGAGCTGCTCAGCGCCCCTCGTCAGCAAGGCCTGGCCATCTCCGTCTGAGAGGCCACCATTCTTGAAAGCTCTGTGGAGCTAGTTCCATTCGGAAATACACGGGGTCGCCAGGAGTCCGAATGGAACAGACAGCAGCGGGTAATGGTTCCCCATGACTCTGTCATGAGTCTGCTACAGAAGAGGGGCTGGAGGCCTTTGGTTTCCCTTGTGGTGGTCCCAGAAGCCTGAGATTCATTTTCATGCAGGGAGCCGGGGACATCAAACTAAGAGGGGGTCCACCCTGCAGCTACAGGTCACTAGACTGCTCCTGACACTTCAAATATTTTGCTTCCTTTCAGCTTCAACGCCCCGCCCCGAGGTAGGCACTTTTTAAAGTATTCTCATGTTCATCATTGAGGCCCAGAGCGGGTCAGAAACTCCCTCCAGGTCACACAGCAAGGGAGTGGCAGGAATTGTTCTCACGCCTCTGTCTGGAGCCACCATTTACCCTTTCATGACAGGGCAGGCCGTGGCCACCAGACCCGAGTGGACGAGACTCCCCACTCCCTTGACTTGCCTAGGCAGGTGGCTGCAGCCCCTCCGAGGCCCTCGTCGACCCCTGGTCCTTCCAAGTCTCACCTCGTTCCGCCTCGCCGGTCCCAGCTCTGGCCCCGCGGGCCTGCAAGCGCCGGGTCAACCCTGACACGTGGGAGGTCGGCGCGGTGCTTTACGCTGCCCGTCTGCGGCAGCTGATTTAGTGGCTCAGGCAGAAGGTCAACGTCCCCTCCGTGGGACGGGCCCCTTAATTACCAGTGAAATGTGGCTCAGACACGAGCGCCCGGGGCCGGCGATGGAAGGGGCAGGCGGGGAGCTTGCAGGTGGGCGCAGGGCGGCAGCAGAGTTGGGATGAGAGTGGCGCTGTTGGCGCGGAGCCGACTCCAGAAGGAGGCTGCTCCCTGCGCCCCTGGGAGAGGGCCGAGCCCTGGCACAGAGGGGGTCACTGAGGCCACGGACCTTCTGCAAGCTGCCTGCCTGGGAGTCAGCAGTTCTCTCTCTGCCGCCAACTTGCAGGGCATCCTGGGAATGAGACCCTCTGCACGTGAGTGGGCTGGTGTACTTCACATCCCTGCACACCCCCCACCCCCCGCAGCCGCCATTGCAGTACCCTTAATGTACTGCCAGGGCGTGGATGCTGACTCCTATAGGCCAAGGTCCAACTGTTGGGGGGTGGGGGGGTGGGAGGTGTCAGAGACTGTAACGTTTTTACAGAACTAGAAAGCCCTTTCTCCTGGTGGTTTCGAACGGCTGACCTTGCAGTTAGCAGCCCAATGGGTGACCATGGTGCCACTGGCTCCTACCCAAAGAGCTCACTCCAAAAACTCACTGCCATCGAATGACTCAGAGCGACCCCAGCATGCAGGGTGGGACGGCCCGTGGGAGCTTCCAGGACTAACTGTTCAGGGGAGCAGACGACCCTGACGTTCTCCCGAGGAGCGGTTGGTTGTTTTGAACTGCTGACCTGGGGCATGGCAGTCCAACCAGTAACCACTAGGCCGCCGGAGGTCTTCCAAGGAAAACTGGTGCCCGTTACATGCCGTGTGTTCTGCTCAGTGGGGATGAACCTCCTCTTGACCAGTGCCCTCCCCAGCCTGGGAACTCACCCCTCCTGGAGCACTCCTGTCCTCTCAACCAGGAGCCAAGGCTCAGGGAGATGAAGCAACTTGCCTAAGACTACGTGGCTCGTGAGGGATCACCTGGAGAAGCCAAGTCTCTCTCTCTAGAGCCTCTGCATTAGGCTTCGGGGGTGGCAAGAGGAATGTAAGATCCTGCTTCTGTCCCGAAGAGATCCCCCAAAGATAGGGGAGAGAAAGGGGGGGAATAAAGACTTGGGGGTGATGAAGGCACTCTTTGAGAGACCTGGGAGAACCCCTACCAGTGGGAGGAGGTTTTGGTTCACAAACCAGACGGGCAGCGTTGGCGTGGCTCTCACCTATGTCAGGGGCCGAGCATGTCACAAACGCCAGCAACTTGTTTCCCTATAACCACCCGCTTCATGGATGTGGGAGCTTGGCTGGGATGGCCCCGGTGAAGGAGGCAGCTGGAGAGCTCGGAGTTCTGGGGATGGGGGTTCCAGAGTAGGGCCAGAGGGAGCTTACCCCATAACCCAGGCCTCTGAGACACCTTCCCCCACCACCCGAACACAGGTCCCTCTGTCTGCCCAGCCAGGCAGCTGGTCCATGTGGGTGAGAAGGCTCCCGAGCAATTGTGGACCTTTGAGCTGAAGTGATAGAGCCCCGGGGGCCAGGAACACACATGCTCCCTGGGCCATGACTGGAGCTTTGCCGCAGTCTGAAAATGTCCATAATAAAATGTCCCGGAGAGCAACACCCAGAATGCCCCTTCCCCCTCTGCACCCCTTCTCCTCAGCCCCTCCCCTCTCCTTCTCCCTCCACTCTGCCCTCCCCTACCCAGGTCCTGGAAATTGCTTTATGAGAAGCAAGCAGCAAAAATGATTTACTTGCCCTCTGACTGAAGAAATCAATCCTAAAGTGCTGATGGGACAGGAAAAACGGCCAGCCGCAAGGGACCCTGGGAAAGCTCTCACTGGAGGGAGGGGGAAGGCGGATGTTAGGACTCCGCTGGGGGGCTCTGGAGTTGGGACGGCACAGGGAGCTGGGCCAATGGAAACACAGGAGGCCTGCTGGCCATTTGGGTGTTGCGGTATGAGGGGACACTGACAGATGGCACCTGGGCTCCTGAGTGGGGAAGGAGTTCGAACCAGGGTCCAGACACCTCACTTAAGGTCAAGCACAATGAGACTTGACCTTGTGTTCACTGGCACAAGGACATTCTCCCCGAAACAGACAAGCACTGTTGTCAAGGCCCCGGGGGGCTCAGCTACCCTGAGTCTGAAAGCTGGGGTCTCAGAGTCGGGTTTCCCCCAATCCTGAGAATCCTAGCAGCCTCCTGGAGACCCACACTTGGTGGGGTTGGAACACTGTGATCCCTAGGGCTCAATAGCTGAATGTCCCAAGTAGTTGGCAGGCCTTTCTTCCTAGTCTCTCTAAGCCAGCAGGCTCCCTGCAACCTGTCCGCACCACCGCTATAGCTGGAAAGTCTCCGCTGGTGGACTTCTGTGGACGGTCCTTGAGAAGCATTGGATAGGACTTGAACCAGGTCTCCCACGTGGAAGCGAGAATCCTACCATGGGGCCAGCACTGTCTCCTATCCAAGGCACAAGGCAGGAGGTTGACAGACTAGGGATGAGAGAAGGTGGGAGGGGGCCCTCAGAGCCTTGAGCTGCAGCCCTCTGCTCTCCAAGGTAGAGGTCTCTGCCAGGAGGAACCCAGCTGGTGCCACTGCCACCAGGCAGATGGGTAGGCATGCTTCGCCACTGACTGGGGTCCCCAGGCCTGTGTGGGCTCAGGAAGACTACTCTCGTAAAGCGAAGAGCAAGGGACCCGCTGAAACCACCCATGTTGTTGTGTATACCTCTGGGAACCATTGGCTGCCTCCCCCAAATTGGTCAACTGCACTGCTATTGTCACACCCCATAGATTTCCTCTCTGCAGGAAAGGCGCTGATTGCAAGACTTAGCCACCTATTGCCTAGTACATGGTGATGGCCTGGCAGGGCTGGTCCCACCGCAGATTGGCAACCCATCAGCAGCCCCTCAGGTGGGCCGGGTCTGCATGGGATCAGCAGCCAAAGAAGTCAATGAGGAATATGAAAGGCAGTAAGCCAGGAGTGCAGCAGGATGGGAGCCAGCTGTGGGGTGCGGGCTGGGGGGTCTTGGAGTCCTTTGATCCTTTTGATGCGTGGATACAGAGAGTCCCATGAGGTCCATCTGCCCCCTGTGTGGTGAAGCCCGGAAAAGGCCACGGGACATCTTCCCATAGAGTCCCGGCTATTCCCCAAAGACCAACCCATTGCTATCTAGTAAGTTTCAACTCATAGCAGCCTGACAGGAGAGACTTGAACTGCTCTGTCGGGTTTTCCAAGCTGCACATCTTTTTGGGAGCAACCAGACAGCCTCCACTTAATCCCACAGGACCTTCGGTGAGTTTGAACCACCGATCTTGCAGGAAGCAGTGACCAGTTAGCCCACAGTACCACCAGGCTCTGAGATGGCTCAGGAGTACCAGGAGATGCGTCAGAAGAAGAACCTGGCTGTCTGTTTCTGCACAATCAGCCACTCCATGACAAAAGCCACAAGAACGTGTGCCTGATGCTGTTCAAAGTGTGTCAGCAGCCAGCTGAGGTGCAATGAGTGGTCTCTTCTGAAAGTGGAAGACATATGGAACAATAAGTCCATACAGTCATGGATGACGCAATCATCAACCACGGCCACCCTGGGACCAGAAGAAATAGATGGTACCCGGCTGTCACCACCAACTCTCAGATGGGGATCACCTTAGAAGGTCCTGGATAGAGCGAGAGAAACATGGACTGAAACTAAAAATCACTTCACAAGACCAGGCTTACTGGTCAGACAAAGACCGATGGAACCCGAAAGACTCATAAAATACCTCCATGACTCAACTTTCAGTCAAACAATAATGAGGTCTATCAGGGGAACAATAACACTAGAAAGATACCACTTCTTGGAAGAATAATCAATGATCCGAGGTCAAATGGGCCACCTTTACTCCAGGACACATTTTCCAGGGGCTAGGAAGGGAGGGGAACTGGAAATGGGAAATGCAGGGAGGCAGGGGGATAAGTGACATTGCCTTGAGGGAAATGCAATCAATGACAAGAAGCCACATGCTTAGGAATCACTGACTAGAAAACTGATTGGCCCTGTAACCCAATTCACAATGGTAAATTGCAAAGAAAGATCACCTGCTGGTCTACCCCAACACACATGGAGTCGCAGTGAGTTAGTCCTCTTAGGGAAACTGGCTAGTTTAGATCTTGAATCAGGCACAAGAATTTGCATCTCTGACAGGTTGCCAGGTGGTAGAGGAGGTGGAGGTGGAGGTGGAGGTGGAGGTGGTGGGGGAGGTGGAGGTGGA
>PVJH01044646.1:0-12879 GCA_004026705.1 Nesogale talazaci | reverse complement strand
CCCTCCTTACTGTCAATTTTAGAATGCTTCCGGGTACTTACTGTACCTGTCATTTTTGGTTCTCCACTCATTTCCCCGCCTCCCCTGCAATGCCACTCCCCCAGGAACCATCAGTCCAGATCTTCCTTGAAATGTAAAACTGCTATTAGATTACAGAAAATGTGGGCAACACACAGCTTCTAGCCTTTTTGGTGTAATTCCTCTCAGTCTTTTCCTTTATCGATGTCTTTTTGCTGCTAAATATGATTTTAATCATATTGTCTTGGTCATTTTGAATTTTCTCTTTTCACTTGAAGTTCTCTCTTTTTTCACTTGAAGTTCTAAAGAATACCTTCACCTCAAAGTAAATGAAAATAGGCAAGGTTTTTCTAAAATGACCTTAGCTGCATAGGCCCATGCCTCTGTGACTGCCTCATATTCACTGCCACACTTTAAAGGGTAGCAGAGGGCTAAACTCGTTCTTTTATGGCTTAATCTCTGAGAAGGGAAACGGCACCTGCCTCTTCAATTGATGTTGAGGAGCAAAGTCACACTGGAAGGCGTATCCTGATTTCATTTTTAAAATGCTTACAAAGAAAACGCTTGTGTTAAGTGAAACCCTTCTGCAGCAAGTATGGTGAATACAACGTTCCACCAGTAATTTTATATCACAGGGGGGAGGTGCCACCAAATGTAGATGAAATATCAGTGGCCAGTGTGTATATGTATGTGTTGTACGTGACCCTCGGTGTTAGGTTGAGTTGTCTAGAGAAACAAAGCCAGCGACACTCACATATGTCTAAGAAATAACTTTATGTACAGAAAGCAGTGCGGCCCCGTCTAACTCAAGTCCATGGGTTAGACGCTAGCGGAAGACTCTTCAGACTCCTGCAGCTGCCGGCCAATGAGGCGGGAAGGCAAACTGAACTCCAGGAGATCACAAGCTGGAGGGTACACGGTACAGATGGATCCGAAGTCCGAAGGAATAGCACAGGGTGCTCACAGCTTTCAGGCTCAGTAGGTCACATGGGCTTCAGGCTCAGGGTCAGACAGAATCCATGAAAGCAGGAAGGCAAAAGTGGAGCAAGAGAGAAACCAGTTCTCCTGGGTCTTTCTCACAAAAGGCCACACTGCCCATGGGAGGCTTCACTGGGTTGTGTCCAAATTGAGAGGCTGGACTCCACACAGGTATATCAAGTTGACACAAAATCTAACCATCACACCCTTCTATCCACTAGTTAGTCGCATTGGTCATTTTGTTCGCCCTTCTTCCATAAGGCAAATGTTTCTCCAGTATGTTTTGGTTTGGTTTTTGCTTTGTTTATGCACTCACGGCTTCCCATAAATGTCCAAAGGGCACGCCACTCCAAAAGGCTCAGCTTGAAGGTGTCTAGCTCTCCCAATTAATTGCCTGGAGGCATTCCACTCCACAAGCTAGACTCCCACCTGAAGGCACTCAACTTTTCTCACTTTGTGGGCTGGGAATCCCAGGACTGCCTTGTACACTGTCTCACGGTTCTGTCACCGCTGCTCCTCTGCTACTGTTCTGGTGTTACAGTTCTGTCCCTGAATCAAGGAGGTCCCGTATTCAGGGATCTCAGTGTCCAAATGATCTGCTCTGCTCCTCCTGCTCCTTCTTTCTTGAGAGTGTGAGATCTCTCCTCGCTGCTTCTGAGACGGCAGGAGGCAAAACTGACTTATCCACACATTAGAGTTCCAAGGGTTTTTTGGGTTTGGTTGCTGGTTTTGAGTTCCAAGTTTTATAATCACAATAACAATCACTCCCAACTGAATCATATAATTTCTATCACCACCTTCCTCCAGCTTCTCTTATTAAGATCTATCAGGAAAAGAGGAAATATACCCATTCTGCTTGGTTTTGTCCAGTCATTTGATGGGAATTATGAAGACTCTGGCTAGAAGAGCCATTTCAAGTAAGTTACTGCACTGCATACTTATCTAAAGGCTATTTAGTTGACACCAGGATCCCTGGTGGTACAGTATTAAGGTTCCAGGTCCTCTTTCTTCTAATTCTTCGATGCTTCCCCACCACCACCCGCAATTCTACCTTACAAATCCAACTAGACCAGAACATGTGCACAGGTGCAGATAAAAGCTGCAAATACAGGGACTCCAGGACAGATAAACCACTCAGAATCAATAATTAGCGTAGTGATACCAAGAGGATAAGGGGAAGATGGGAGGGGTAAGGGGGAACCAATCAAATGCTTTATATATAAACCCCCTTCCAGGGGTACGGAGAACAAAAAAGTGGGTGACAGGAGAGATCGGTCAGTGTAAGACTTGACAAAATAATAATAATTTATAAATTATCGTGTTCATGAGGAAAAAAGGAAGGGCGAGGGGCAAAAGGAGGAGCTGATATAAAAAACTCAAGTAGAAAGAAAATGTTTTGAAAATGATGGCAACAAATACACAAATGTGCTTGACACATGGATAGATATATGGATTATGAAAAGAGCTGTACAAGCCCTCAATAAAAGGATTTTAAATAAATAAATAAAATAAAATAAAGTTGCAGGTTGCTATCAAGGTCAGCAATTCAAAGCCACGTTAGAAAGATGTGAGAATCTGTTCCATAAAGATTTACAGCCTTGAAAATCTTCTGGGGCAGTTCTCCTCTGTCTTGTAAATTAGAATAGACTTAATCAAAATGTTTTTTTTCTTTTTTCTATTTGGCATCAAAGTAAGATGCAATTTACAACTGGTATAGACACTCTCTCGACAGACCACTAAGCAACCATTAAGAATAAGACTCACAGGGCTGAGCCCCGGTGGCGTATGGTTGTGTGCGGGACTGCGGCCCACTGGGCTGGCGGTTCGAATCCAGCAGCATCTCTCCAAGAGCAAGGCTGGGCCTCCTACTCCCACCAGAGGGCAGTGATGCCCCCCCCCAAAAAAACACACAAAAAAAGAATAAGACTCATAAAGGCCACGTGGAAACATGAAAAAAACCATTGCTGCTATGGTATGTGGAAAAGCAGAACTAGACAGTTCATTTCCCCTGCAATCGTTCAGCACAGTGCCCACTGCCCAGGGTACACTCAGTTAATGGCAGTAAAAACAAATCTCTCTCAAGACGAGCCTGACTCCTGGCAATCTTCTATCAGAGCAGCAGAACTGCACCCCATCGGGTTCTCAGCGGCTGACTTTGTAGACGTCGATTGCCAGGCCTTACTTCCCTGGTCCCTCTGGCGTGAATGAAACCTCCAATCTCTTGTGGGTAGCAGCCCAGGGAGTCAACCACTCGCATCACTCAGGGACATTAATAAGTCACATCAGTGTGAAAATACCTCTGTCTATGGACAAACCCAAGGAGCCAGGGTGGTGTAGTGGGTTACACTGCTAACCACAAGGTCAACAGTTCGAAACCACCAGCCGCTCCACCAGAGAAAGACTCTTTACCTCCATAAAGAGCCACGGCCTTAGAAAGCCACAGGAAGCAGGTCTACCTTAGTGTATATTTCCTATGAGTGAGAGAGAGAGAGAGTTGGAAAAGGCCATCAAGAGATGGCACAAAACTCAAGACCAAACGACAGTTGCGCTCAACCCGTGTGAATGCAGGAGGCACACTTCAGAAAAGGAGAGAATAGCTGTACAACCTGAAGCTTGTAACCAAGGCCAATAAATGCAGAAACAATCGATTTGGTGTATGTCTTGTTTTGCTGTGTATAGTCTTAGCAGCAACAACAAAACACTTTAAGAGCGAGAGACTGCCCCCAAAATCATTGAGATTTTTCTTTATGTTTTCTTTTCTTTATGTTTATATCTTCTTTTTATTTCACAACAGAAAGTTAGTCAAAGAAACAAAACCAACAACCCAATAGGAAGATGGAATACCAAATGTACCGGGGCGGAACTGCTCCACGGAGTCTCTAGGGCTCTTCCTCTTGACGGAAGCACCTATCTCTTATGAGACAGAGGGTGGATTTGAACCCTCAGCCCTCTGGTTAGCAGCCTAGTGCTTAACCACCGCACCACCCGGGCTCAGAAAGAAACGTGACCTAGCACGTGCAGTGGGCAGTCCCCAAAGCCTTGCTACCGAGTGTTCAGTTCATACACGCACACGTTGATACCGGTGTTTGCACACGTCTCTGTGATCGGTGGGTGGCTGCGGAGCGGTTCCCCCAGGAATACGCTTGTCTCAGATTTGTCACAGTGCCTTCCGGAAAACAAAAACAAAAACATGGCGACTTCCAAGAGGATCGATTGAGTCAGTTAAATTGAAGGTCAGCTGAGGAAGGGACAGCAGCCCGGTTTTGGAATCCCAAAGGCATCATCTTGATAGATTTTTCGGGAAGGATAGACCCACCGTGGGGACCTATTTTGTAGGATTTCTGAGGAAACAGAAAAACGTATTAATGAGAAAAAAAAAAAAGCCAGAAAAGTAGCGTCAACGAATCCCCTCCCCTCAGCACGGCCTCTTCCAACTGATAGTCAATTGATAGGACAAAGTAGGACTCTCCCTGTGGGTTTCTGAGACTATAAACCTTTACAGGAGTAGAAAGTCTCATTTTTCTCCTACTGAGTTATTGAGTGATTTGAACTGCTGCCCTTTTGGTTAGCAGCTCAATATATACCCACTATGCCACCAGGCTTTCTCTTCATGGGCAGCTAGGGTTATTCTATGAGAACTGGCAAATCTTGCAGCATTCACTCTCTGACCCTGGTCTCGGTCCTGCAGACTTGTTGTTGTTGTTGTTGTTGTTGTTCCTGAAACTCAAAGAGCAGGAGAGAATTCCTTGAGGGTGCCTCACTTGTCCTTTTGACAAGCAGAATTGCGCTAAATTCTTCAGAGAAGGGTTACAAACCCAAACCCACCATAGCAAGTCAACAGCTTCGGAGGCTGTCCATTTACACAGGAGCAGACAGCCTCCTTTTTCTCTGGACGAGCGACTGGTGGATCTGAACCTCGGACTTTGCAGGAGCCCAGCGTGCCAGAACACTGATCAAGAGATCGAAACCTCCATAATGTGACAGCACACCTCCTACTTCCTCCCTGCGTTCCTTTTTCCATTCTTTCCTCTCAGTCGTTTGAACTTTGGATAAATGCTGCCCTGTTGACCTCAAATGGTTGATTATCCTTAGAATTATACACCTTCCTGGTGTTTTTGTTCCCCCTCAAAGAGCTGTCTGATACTTTGTCTAATTAAAGCAAGGTAAAAAATTTTTCGAAGGGAAAGCTTGAGAAGACAAAGTGAAATATAACAAAATGTGAAAGGATCTAGAATTAAAAAAAAAAGGGAAGGACATGTTCAGAATAGCTGAAATGGAAAGAACTCAAGAAAAAGTTTAATCCTCGAATGGCAATTTTGAAAGATTCTGTAGGCAAGCTACTGAGCAGTGCAGGAAGCATCAAGAGCAGATGGACCCTGGGAACGCAGAGGACACTGGGACAGTGCATCCTGGATCTTCCAGGCACACCACACACTCCAAAGACCGCAGCAGAGGGCGAATCGGATGTGAAAACTCCACGAGGTGCACTGGACTCTATCTCAAACACATCTGTAACCTGAGGACGGACGACTGGACATTCAGGGTATTTGAAGAAGCAGAGGAGAGCTGTACCCACTGTATCAGACAGACAATGGGTGGACAAACATTGACTTACTACATCAAAGCCCTACATGTTGGGGTTTTTTTTTTTAAAGCAGTTTTATTGGCACATAATTTACACGGCATACACTTCAATAGCTCAATCATTCGATCAGATCCAGGAGAATTGTACATTCATGACCAGGTCGATTTTAGAACATCCCTGCTCATGGTTGAATTGCCTTTAAAATGAGTTTGGGCAATCACAGTCAGTTCTAGAACTCCCTCCCCCTTCCCATATTCATGTTCCACTTCTGCAATCCTCCTTCCCTCCCCACCTCGTGCTGTATTAAGATAGATATTATCCCAGCAAATCGATGACTGATATTGTCAGGGAATATTATTGTAAATTCCCCCCGACAACCAACTCCCATTGTTTGTGTAAATAGCTTCCAGCCACCAAAGGATTTAATTTGTACAAGTGAATAGTTAAACCATGGCGATATGTCAATAACCTACATTGACCCAATATCCCTCTCTCAAAAGTGCTTTAAAAATTAGTGCCAGCAGCTAATCAATGACAGTATTAGCAGAAGATCTTTATGCTCCAGGGAGATGATCGATAAGACTCTCTGCCATAAATTATCAAGGAGATCCCTAAAGGCAGCCAAAGGCAGATTCAAAACAAAACAAAACAAAAACACAGATGCAGGAACAGGTTTGGGGCTTGCCCTGAATCCTAGCTCCAGTGTAAACACAGTTGGTTCTTCCATCATGACCTTGCTCGATACTCACCCTCAAGAAGGAACACAGAAGAGATGGTGGAAAAATTCAATGGGGCCGGGCTATCAGATGACAAAGAAGCCCAAGATACACCTGTGAGATCTACAAAGGAAATAAGCCTCTGGTGATTCCCCTCTATCCATAATGGAAGGATGGGAATATACTGGTCACCAAGCAGAGTATATTGGAGAGATGACTAAGGTGACCAGACATCCCACTTTTTAATAATGTAACAACATCCTGTGGCACTTTAAAATTAAAATAAATATATTACAATACTATTTTGTATTCTTTGTGTGTATGTGTGTGTGTGATCACTGCCCTGGTGGGAGTACTATTTTGCATTCTATGAAAATTTTTGTTGCTCTAGATAGACCAAATTTTTAATCAAGAACCCCCTCCCTCCGGTCTATGGTGTCCCACTTAAAATCTGGTCACTTTATCTATAGGAGATCAAATGACAAACCTGACTTGGTTAGAATCTTATCAGTCTATCTCTTCCGACACACGGTGGGTCGGATAAGGTTTTCAACATTTTCTGTGGGGTTTTTTCATATTAGGGTTTATCTCTAATGTATTTGGTCATTGGAGGGTAGCCCTCTTATAGTTTTATCATATATTTTTTTGTTTGGGGGCATATGTACCTCAGGATTGATGAACCTAGAGACAATGAGTAGAATAAGGGTTCCTGAGTGGTACGGTCAAGGGGGTGGGAGAAAAGGGGAGCTGATATCAAGGAGTACAAGAAGAAAGATAATGCTTTGAAATTGACTGTAGTAGCAATTGTGCAATACTGTTTTTGGGATTGAAGTATGGAATGATATGATATGATATGATATGATATCTGTATTGGCTCCCAATAAAATGGTTTTGAAAAAAAATCAGAATTTTTTAAAAAGAGAAGATGAAGATAATACACAGTCACTGAATTAGAAAGAACTAGTCAACAGTCCACCCTCTGGGGAAGTAGCACATAAACAAGGATCAATTGTGCTGATGGACGATGTTCAAGCTGCACTGAAGCATTAGAGAAAAAACGAGACTCCAAGAATTGGTGGGATCCCCACTGAACCGTTTCAGAAAGCTGAAGAGGCACTGGAACCTTTCACTCATCTAAGCTAGGAAATTTGGAAGATAACTCTGTGACCAACTGACTGGAGAAAGATTCAAACTTGTGCTCATTCCAAAGAAAGGTGAGACAACAGAATGCACAAGCTATAGATGAATATCATTGATGTTGCCCGCAGGCAAAATTTTACTTAAGATCACCCAACAATGGCTACAGCAGAACATTGATAGGGAATTGCCAGAAGCTCAGGCCGTATTTAGAAGAGGACGTGAAACAAGGGATACCATTGCTGATGTTAGGTGGATCTTGGCTCAAAGCAGAGAATACCAGAAAGATGCTTGCTTGTGTTTCATTGACTTTTCCTGTTGACTATGTGGAGCATAATAACCTTCAGAATTCCAGAATGTTTCACTGTGCTCAGACAGAACATTTACATTGACAAAGAGGCAATTTTTCAAACAGAGCAGGAGAATATTTCATGGTTTAATATCAGGAAAGGTGTGTGTGGCAGTCATGTGCTTATGTTAATTTCATGATGGAGATGTAGGGGTGGAGTCTAGCCTGTTAATCTGGAGATAGCCATTAAGTAGCCAATGAGGCCTCCGTGTAGGCATGGCTTTCTCCTAGGACTTCTGGGAAATCTCGTGATATTTCCTTCATGGAGATGAGAAGCTATTTCCCCAGTTGTTGGGAGTTAGTCTCAGAAACAATGAACTACGGACAAGACAAGATGGCAGCGTCTGAGGAGCTGGAGGAGCCAGAGGAGAAGTCACACGGCTTTTCCCTGAAGCTGGAGAAGCCACATGGAGACTCCTACCAGTGCTGAGTTGCTTCTACCCCTGGATTCTACTGGATGCTGTTGATGGACCCTGGGCCCTGAAAGCGAAGAGCCATGGGGAGACCCCTGCCAGTGCTGGGACTCTGTACCCACTAGCCTGTGACTTTGTGAGTCAGAAGGAGACTTTATAGACTGGTATCGGGCATATGGGCTAATATCGGACTTGTGACTCTGAACTGGACTGGGTGGGGATGCTTTCTCAATGTCCCATTCCTCTTGTATATAAACCGTACCCTTATATACATCTGCGTGTCTATGAGTTTGTTTCTCTGATCTACCAGACTAACACAGTGTGTGTCAGAGTTAATTTCCTCTCTCCATACTTGTTCAATCTATATGCTGAGAAAATCATCAGCGAAATTGGATTGCATGAAGAAGGGTGTGACATCAGGATTGAGGAACGCTTATTAACAACCTGTGGTATGCAGATGAAACAGACTTGCTTGCTGAGAGTGAGGAGGACTCGAAGTCTTCAGGAATGGACTAGAACTCACTTTAAAGAAGACCCACGTCCTTGCAACATCATGATAAATGAAGAAAAGTTTGGAGGTGTCAAGGGCTTTAGCTTACTTGGATCCACTCTCAGTGCTCATGAAAGCAGCAATCAAGAGATCAAAAGACATATTACAATAGGTAAATCTGCCCCACAAGACCTCTTTAGAGTGCTGAAAAGCAAGTCTGTTTCTTAGAGGGCTAAACTGTGCCTGACTCAAGCCCTGGTATTCTCCATGGCATCCTATGCCCGTGAAAGTGGGACACTGACTAAGGAAAACCATAGAAGAATTGTATCGTGGTGCTGGAGAAGAATGTTGAAAACAGCATGGAATGCTATAAGGACAAACCAATCTGTCTTGGAAGTCAGGCCAGAATGCTCCTTAGCAGCAAGGATGGCAAGGTTTCTTCTTACGTACTTTGGACATGTTATCAGGAGACCCCAGTGCCTGGAGGACATCGTGTTGGGTAAAGTGGAGGGGCAGGAAAAAAAAAAAAGAAGGCTCTCAACAAGATGGCCTGAGATAGTGGCTACATCAGTGGACTCGGGTATATGACAATTGTGCGGACAGTGCAGGATGGTGCAATGTTGCGTTCCGTAACCGCATGACAAATGCAGGAAAGACTGAAGTTGTCAAGGATCTTGTATTACTTGGACCCGCAATCAATGATCATGGGAACAGCAGTCAAGAAAGCAAATGACACACTGCATTAAGCAAATCTGCTGCAAAAGATCCCGGTAAGGCGTTCAAGAACAAAGACATGGCTTTGGGGACTTCAGTGCGCCTGACCCAAGTCATGAAACTTTCAATCATATGGACAAAAATAAATAAATGAAGGTCGAAAAGCAGATATTTGGAGAATCATGATGGCAGCAGGCATGTGAAGATGATTGGCACAGTATGTGTACGTATGTATTGTGATAAGCGGTGTACGAGCCCCTGATAAAATGATTATAAAAAATGAAAAAAATTCCAGATTGGGGTGGGGGGAGCTACTATTAAAAAAAGAGAAAATTTATATGTCGGTTTTATGATTAAACATTAGCTTAAAAAAAAACCAAAATACGGGCTGAGCCCCGGTGGTGGCGTGGTTGTGTGCGGGACTGCGGCCCACTGGGATGGAGGTTCAATTCCAGCAGTGGGGCTGGGCCTCCTACTCCCACCACCCGAGAGCAGTGATGCCCCCCCCAAAAAAAAAAACAAAAAAAAATAGGACAGTGTAAAATATGCAACCATCTGATAGCTTAGCTATCAGCTAAGTCCACAGAGAAATAGCAGCAACGACAACTACTACAACAACATAGCAAGTTGTGGGATACAAGGGATGTAATTAATAAAATCCAAAACTGGAGAAGGGAATAAATAAATAAATAGATAGGTAGATAGATAGATAAGGAAAACTGAAGAATTCCAAAGATTTTACATAAACCATGGACTGCCAGAGAATGAAAAAAAAATTGTATGGGAAGTACAACCAGAAGTCTTCCTCGGAGTGAGGAGGCAAGACTGTCTTACTTCTTTTGGACATGTTCTCAGCAGGGACTAGTCCTTGGAGAAGAGCACCAGGCTTGCCAAAGCAGAGAGTGGGCGAAAAAGAGGAAGAGTCTTAATGAGATGGACGGTCACAGCTGCTGTAACAATGGGCTCCAACCTAGAATTAGGGTAAGGATGGCGCAGGTCCAGGCACTGTTTTGTTCTAGTGTACATAGGGCATTATGAGCTGAAACCAACTCAAAGCACTTAACAACAACACTGGATGCAGTCCCATTGGGAAAGAGAGTTTTCTTTGTTATGCTAATGAGTCTATATCAGGGAGTTTGTTAAACCAATTACCTTTGAGTTATAGGAAGAAAACATCATAATCAAAGAAAAGTACACATGGAAGAGCAGATACACCCATTGTGGTGCAGGGAATTACTTCACAGGACCCTGTTAGCCATAGTCTTGTAACGCCCACCATGTAAATGGGTGGGGTTATGCAAATGAGTGCATGTGGCCCACCAAGAGGATTGGATAGCTTGCTAGTTATGCAAATAAGGGGACTGGTAAGCACAAGAGAACTGTCAGGTGCCTCAAAGTTGATTCTGACGTAAAACAACCCTATGTACTTATCAAAATGAAGCATTGCCTGCTCCTGAGCCATCCTCCCCATTGCTATGTTTGATAACAATTGTTGGCTCCATTGTGGGGGAAGTGGGACCATGCACAGGTATATGGAACCCTAATACGGGATTGGTCAGTTTTGTTGTTTTGTGAGGCTTAAAATGAGCTCTCCCAGAGGTGGACAAGGAGGGCATCATGACCACCAAAATAGAAGAGCCACAAGCGGAATGTGTCCTTTGGACTTGAGATCCTGTGCTTCTAGATCCTAGATAGATAGATAGATAGATAGATAGATAGATAGATAGATAGATAGGTAGATAGATAGAGTGGCAGTCATGATTAGGATGTAGGGGTGGAGTCTATCCTGTTAATCTGGAGAGAGCCAATGAGGCCTCTGTGTGGGCATAGCTTTCTCCTGAGAATTCTGGGAAATCCCATGGTATTTTTCAATTAGAGGAGGAAGACTAGACTAAGTCTCCCAGACGACGAATTACTGACAAGATGAGATGGCAGCATGCTGATCGATCCTGATTCCTGGAGAATGGAAGAGCCAGAGAAGAAGCCACATGGGCTTGGCCCTGTTGGACCCAGACCTCTGGGGCCGGAGAAGCCACAGGGAGACCTCTGCCAGCACTGAGATGCTTCTACCACCAATGGTACTGCTGATGGACCCTGAGCCCTGGAAACGAGGAGCCATGGGGAGATCCCTGCCAGTGCTGGGACGCCTCTACTGCACGTGCTTCATGAGTTGGAAGGAGACGTTATGGACTGGTATTGGACATATGGGCTAATATCGGACTTATGACTTTGCACTGGACTGGTCTGGGTTGGGATGTTTTTTCAATGTTCCGTTCCTCTTGTATATAAACCTTTCCCTTATATCCATATACGTGTCTATGAATTTGTTTCTCTAGTCTACCCGGACTAATGATGATTATGATGAAGATAGATAGATAGATAGATAGATAGATAGATAGATAGATAGATAGATGCTAGATAGATAGATGCTAGATAGATAGATAAAGCTATAACACTGGAGATGACAAGAGAAACAATGGTAAAGAAATGATGGCAACAATAGCATGTTTGGTGGGTTTCTTGATCCACACAGAAAGAGGGCAAGCTAAGTACATTTGGTAGGAGCCTGTCCGGCAGAGGGGGATGCCTCTGGGCACTTATTGGTATAGAATTTATTGACCTGAAAACTCTGAGCCCCCCACTAGGCTCACCAGGGTAAGAGAGAGGTACAGGCAAGCCTGAGAAGAACTGAATCCTGAGTAGCTTCTGATCCTGAATTGTGACATGTCCTTCCCTAATACACCCTGTAATTGTGAGAATGGGCTCTGCGCGCTGTGTGGACATTTCAAGGAATTACCGAAGCAGCAGAGAAGTACAGAGTGCTGGGAGAAAGAACAGTTTGTGTCAGAATTGATCAAAAAGTTGCCAGTTCATCTGATCTCTGCCTCATAAGAATGAGTCTTGCCCTGGCAATCCTGATTTCCCTTCCTCCTACAGCAGTTAGAGGAAGTTAACCAGGCCAACCACCCCCTGAAGGTCACCAAGGAGCCCACGAGTGGAACGAAAGGAGACAAAGCCTGCCCCTGGCCTAGGACTTGGAGTCTCCTAAAGTGTGTGAAAATAAGCTTCTTCAGTCTGTGAAAGTTACCACTTGCACTATATCTGTTCTGGTAGGATGAAGAAACTCAGTAAAAGCAGAAGAAAACTGATATAAATTAAAAAAAGAAAATGGACTACCCCCTAGGGACAAATATGGAGAGTAGCCATATCAGGAGGGGAAAGGAAAGGTGGGGGACAATAGGGGGAACTAATCTCAGTGATCTACCTATAACCCCCTTCCAACAGAAAAGTGAGACATCGGTCAGTGTAAGACATGAAAAAATAATAATACTTTATAAATAATCAAGGGTTCACGAAGGAGGGAAGAGGGAAGATGAGAAGCTGATACCAAGCCCTCAAGTAGAAAGAAAATATTTTGAAAATGATGATGGCAACAAATGTACAAATCTGCTTGACACCATGGATGGGTGGATGGATGG
>PVJH01044645.1:0-12879 GCA_004026705.1 Nesogale talazaci | reverse complement strand
GAGGGGAGGGGTGGGGAGGGGCCGGGAGGAGGGCGGGAGGGGCCGGGTTTGGGGGCGGGGGGATTTCTGATCCGTCTGATGCAATTCCAAGCGTGCTGCAAAGGAACTCCAAGGCGTCCGCATCACCATTGCCACCCACCCTTCCCAGATGGTGCTGTTTTAAATACGGATCTGCAGGGCTGAACGCAGAACCAGGAGATTTATTGCAAAAACCCAGGGGGCGGAGGGGGAGGGGGGAGGGAGGGGGACGGGGAATGGAAGAGCAGGATTTAAAGGTGCAACGCTCGCTTCTTCCCGATCAAGCAGCAACGGGTCGGGATTTTACACCCCACCCCCACCCCTTTTCTGTCTGCCTGTCTCTGGATTCTAATCCTCCCAGGGAGAGGTGTAAATATTGTGACGTTTTGAGGCGGCTTGATGGATGAGAAAAAAAATCATCTGTCACTCTAAATCGCAACGTTTCCTCTCCCCGCGCCATACCCCGCTCGCGTATCCTCGCGGCTGCCTAATACAGTTGCTAGGGCTTCCCACGAATGCATCGTTAAGGGAATATTATCCTTTTAGTCGACTTGCCAATTATTCTGACAGTTGAACCGAGAAAATTGTAGATTTCGCATCTCTGGGAGACAAGGAGGGAAAATGCTTAACAGTCTAATTCTAGTAACCTCAAGATCTTTAACCACTTAAATAAACCTCAAAAGTGTCACGTCATCCTCTTTGAAACACACACGCACGCACGCACGCGCGCGCACACACACACACACACACACATTCACCCTCCACTTATGAAATGAAGGGTTTTGCCTAAAGCATCCGTGGTGGGAATGAATGTCACTTTAAGAACGGGGCGCCTTCTGTCACGGTTTATGTATATTTACGAGGAGCTCCACAGCATGAAGGCAAGACATTTTAGTGTCCTGTTGGCGGTGGAATTAAAATGAAGGGAGGTTAAAAAAAAAAACCAAATATTTTCATCTTGAATATTAACAGTAATTTAGCCTACTTTCATACTCCCTGGTCTTGCATATTAATATTTCTGTGAGGTTTTAGCTTTGTCTAGCTCCCCCAATGGAATATATCAGTATTGATTCCGATGAAAATAGATGCGTCCTGCCCGTAGCCTATTCTGTGTCATTGATAGTAAGACCTACAGCAAGGCACTTTGGGGAGGACAGACCAGAATGTCTGGGAAAAGACTTGGCCAACTGGGCTGGGAAGAAGACACTCCATGTGCAGGCACTGTCATTATGACATTCTCTTTCTGTTCAGCATTGTCACTTGATTGAATCAGAGTATTAGTTATTGTAAAGCAGGGAAATCGTATGGTCAAGACAGTAAATGGGGATTTTTAAAACCAGGGATTCACTAGCTTACAAACTATGTGACAATTGGCTATGGAGAATTGGAAAGAAGGCCTTTAAATGATCCAGCGTCACATTCACAAGCTGACTCATTCATTTTTTCAGACTCTCCCTATCAGATCTCTGATGTAAAATCGTAATAAGAGAAACTGGTGGATTTGGTTTCTTTCCTTTTCATGGCCTGTCCTCTAGGGGAGGCTTTAGTCAGAAACAAATCCAAAATCAGGTAGTGAGAGAGAGAGAAGGCAAGGGCCTGGATGACCACACAACAGATAATAATTAGTCTCTCTCTCTCTCTCTCTCTCTTTCTTCTTCTTCTTCTTCTTTTTCTTCTTCTCTCTCCCCTCCCCCCTCTCCCTCTCCCTCTCCTTCTCTCTCTCCTTCTCCCTCTCCCTCTCCCTCCCTCCATATTCTATCTATCTATCTATCTATCTATCTATCTATCTATCTATCTATCTATCTATCTCTCACATATACACACATATAATGGAGGAAACTCAGCATTAAAGCATGACACAAAGAGTTTTTGTTTTTAATTCTGTGATCTTGGGGCAAGACTCCAACTTGCTCAAATACCATTTACTTGATCATATTGCTTACAATCTGTCAGCTAAACTGAGGTCTAAATGAACATATTTTTTATTAAATATACTTCTAGTAAAGACGTGTAAAGCTAATCTTTGCTTTTAATTAGGACAAGCTGATCTGACTATTTAAATGCATTAGATTTGGAGCTGATACCATCTGATTTTTAAAATGTGCTTAAAACTAAATTTGTTCTGCAAAGCACTGACTTGCCAGAATATATCTATTTTTGTAGTTCTCTCCTCACTCTATGGATAATTTAATGAGTTGCCTATTTTAATTTTACAACTGTTACCTCAGAAATATCTCAATTATCTTTCTTTGGCTAGTGATCTATTACTGGTGTGTGTGTGTGTGTGTGTGTGTGTGTGTGTGTGAGAGAGAGAGAGAGAGAGAGAGAGAGAGAGGTTTGCCTAGATTTGAGTATGTGTGTATACTTTCTAGTGAGAATTTCCCAGGCAGGGTCAAAATCCAGGTAAAGAACTTGACATGCCACCCTCCAACTGTAGAACCTTAGTATTTAGTAAGAGTTTATGGAAAGCAGGAGGGAGCTATCATTAAAGGAAGAAAGATTAAATTCTTAAATAATTAAAAAGAAAATACTCTCTCTTTTGTGACCTAAGAGCTACCATATTTCAAAACTATGAAGTCTCCCTTCTTTTTCCTTAGCAATGAAAGCTATAGCTTTAACAAGTATCTCCAAGAGACTCCTTTAAAGAAAGGCATACATGTTCCATATAGAAGAATACCTCACACACCATAAGCCAGTTCAAAAACACTCTTCATCCCTGCCTCCTTCTTCATTTGGAAAATTTGAGAGTGTTTATTCTGAGCTTTCAAAAGTTCAGGCCTACTCTTCTTTCTCTGGAGAAATCCTATGAAGAATCAGAAGTGACTGGGTGATAGGGAGAGCAGACTGCATTGCACTCACTAGTCACAGTGCTTTATATGCATGCAATGCTTTGGAAGCTCTTGAACAGGCTTGTTCCAATGGTCTCAGTGATAATCAATGGGCGGTCAAGGCAAAGTGTCAGGAAGCAGTTGAGCCTGAAATAAGCACAGAGAATAGGAAGAGTCAAAACCAAGGAGTACATTATTTTGACATATGTGTCATAAGTCTGAGGGCTGGAAGGGATCTCAGAGGTCACATAGCCCAGCCCATTATCTGATGCATGAATTCATGAGGCCTTGTTTTCTTTTCACCCTATGGAATTTCATCTCAGTCTTGGATGTCTGGTCACCTGCTTATCTTGGGAGAGACTCGGATACTTATGAGGACTAGGAGCTTCACTGACTATTTGCCACTTTGTCTAAGAGGTGTACTTTCTATAGAAACTCCTACATTCATAATTCTATTCTGCAAATAGTCATCGACAGCCTACTATGTACAGTAAACTGTATTGGATGCTGGAGAGCCAGCAATAAGCAGGGTCAAATGTTACCAAAAAAGGTCCCTTATTTCCTGTGACCCCTTGGAGGGAATGAATTCAATGCTTGTCTTTTTAAAGAAGGGACAGTAAACCAGTTTAAAAACCTAGTTTCAAGTTTTGCTCCCAACTAGCAATTAGCAGTTTTAAAAAGTCAATCAATAACTTTCCATTTCTCTTGGCTGACACACAAAACAGGACGGATCTTGTCTGGATAAACTCTTACGCTCCATTTCTTCCCTCTCTAAGTTGGAGTGATATAAAAGATGTGATCAGTGACTATTTCTTGGTGGAAAATAGGCCTATAACCCATTACCATCTTATGATCCTCAGTTTGGAGAGGCTTCAGTTTTTTGTGTTGTTTTTTTGTTGTTTGAACATCACTGCCCTCTAGTGGTCATGGGAGCTACCCAGCACTGCTCCTGAGAGCTGCCGCTGGATTTGAACCGCCAAGCCCACAGGCTGAAGTTCTGCACTCAACCACTTATGCCACCGGGGCTCAGCCTGAGGTATCAGTTTTTAACTTGTTTGGAAACCCATTTTGAGAAATCAGAGCAACTTATTTGAACTCAGCATAGTAGAAATCTAGGTGCTGAATCTTTCATTTTATGAGATATAATGACTTGGAAAGATTCAAACTGAATAATGATTTCAAACTCCAGCAGGTAACTTTTTAAAGAGGGATGATAAGAGACCCACTATCAAATGCTTATTTTCTTTATGCAAGAAGTTCACTTTAATGCTATTTTCTTTCAAAATCAAGATATTTGATCGTGAAATTGTCTGTGCCTCATAAATAATGCATTAGATGCACAAAATAATAGTAGATAATTAGATGGATCAACCAGGAGAAACATAAAAGGGAGCTGGTAGCCTAAGGATTGCAGAAGGTGTGTGGGCATTTTGACATCCAGGAAATGCTATAGATCTGTCCTTAGCTAACTCAGCCTGGTGGAGATAATTAAGAAAAAATGTGGGCGTAGCAAGGCTGCAAGCCATTCCCTGGGATTGGCTAGATTGCTGCAGTAGTTCAGAAACAATTGGCACAGCCACCCACACTGGACATGATTGCCCTTTGATGAGGCAGCTATTGACTTTTATAAAGATGCCATATTTAAAATAACTTCTGAAACACTAAGAATGACAGACATCATTCCCAAATTCTATTTTAGGTGAATGGCAAAATAGATTTCAAAGTATTAGTTTTTAAAAATTGACAACTTAAAAGTCTAGTTTCTAAAAGCCAAGTTTAACAACATGTGACCTCTGAGTTCAACAGTTCCATAGAAAGAAAAGTGCAGCATTTCTGCATGAGGTATTTTGACCAGCTGTGGGCACTTTCTGGACCACCAGTGAGGGCAGAAAGTGCTTTGCCAAACTTTAAAACATTGGAGTGAACGTTAAATACACTCTACAAAAATCCAACCAATTGCCCTAAATAGCAGAAGAAAGGATTCTGAGTTTTGTTTCCAGAGTTCATGTTATATACCTAGAAATTCCTTCATAATATGCTAAAATTCATACTCACCAGTGTTAGAGTTAGGATTGATTTATATCCAATTTCAAGGAAATATATCAATTACCAATTAACCTTAGTAATAATACTACAGGAGGGGGGAAAAACAAACACAAAACACTCCTGGCCATCAAGTTGATGTCAACCCATAGTGAGCCTATAGGACATAGTAAGCCTATGGGGGTAGAACTGCCCCATGAGTTTCCGAACTGCTGGTCTTTGGGATGATAGCCCTCTGCATAACCACTGTGCCATTGGCATGACTCTACGAACAGCAAGCCTTTGGAATAGAGCATGAATGGAGAAGGGAGAAGAAAAGTCAAGAAAATTAAGTACCGAGATATAAATGAGAGGCACGTTTCTGTTATCTGAGCTTGCCACTATTCTGAAATACTCATATATACTAGTACTATGACCAGAACCCCAAACTCACTACCATGGAGCAGATGTCTACTCATAGTGGCCCTACAGGCCAGAGTAGAATTGCCCCTGTGGATTTCTGAGACGATAACTCTTCTTGGGAGGAGAAAATCCAGTTTCTTCCCCAAAGAGCAGTGGACGGTTTCAAACTGCAGGCCATACAGTTAACAGCCCAACTTATAATCACTATATCACTAGGGATCCTTCACTAGAAATCGGTTGCTTGTCTGAAATATAGACAAAAGTTGAGATGAACCATGAACTCAATCTTTTGCCATAGGTATGTGATGTGACCTCATTAACATTTATAGTATTAAAACTCTTCTTTCATGGTATTACTGTACCATAATACATTATTGTTGCTCTGTATGTAAATTTGGTAAATTGCAGAAATTTTCGCAGTGCATTTAGCCTGCGTTAAATTCTTTGTTTTGCATATGATGTATATTATGTAATCCTCAGAGAGAACCTGAGATAAGTAATATTCAGATTGTATAAATAAGGACACTAGAATTGAGTTTAACTTACCCAAAAGGACATAGTGAATTTTAAACAGAAAAGCTGAAATCAAGCCTGAAGTTTTCTGGTCTCCCAAATTCTCACTGACTCCACCCCTCCCTCTCATCTAATGGCAAGTACCCAGATTTTATTTGGATCTTCCATTTTCACGAGGCTTGTATACACTTTTTTCTTAAGATATCGTTACCAGGATGAGAATCTCAAAATTAATGACATTGAGTCCTTTTAATTTTTTTTATTTTGGCAATTATTGTGAATAGTGGGTAACTAATGAAAGAGTTTCAAATCTAAGCATTATCTCTTTTATGAAACCAATCTTTACAGTCATAAATTGGAGAGAGGGATCATATGTAAAATGTTTTGCAAGGATCAAATTAACAACAAAATGTAACTTCACTGTGCTCAGAGTGAATAGTGTGCATTTCCAAAATTCATCCACTTCTCTCAGCAATTTTTCTAGGTAGGAGGAGTTATTACCCTTTATATTTTTAAAGATAAATTGCAGCACAGGAGGGTTAATGAACTGTGTGCTAAATTAGCAATTAGTCAGTGGCAATGCTGAATTTAAACCCACATCTAATTCAAAAGCTTCCTTTCAATCAATAAACAGATTTATAAATTCCTATGTGAACTGAGCTGTCATGATTATAATTTTCACTGTTCTTAAAACACTACCAATGAAGAGAATTGTCCAGGAATACATATATACCTACAAACATACATATACCTACATAGACACACATATATACTCATAACACACACATATATAACCATTGCAGAGAAAGATTAGAATCTGAAATTCTTCACCTACAGTTCTTCCTTCTACTTACTCTAGTTTATTAACCCAAAGAATGATGTCTAACCCCTTTCTTAATTTGTTTAGGGCAGTTCCAAGTTAGTTAACTTCTGAGAGTTGTTGAGTAAGAAGCATTATAAATTGTTTAGATTAGGATTTGGCGTGTTTAGAAGTCATTTCATAAGTTTGCCTTTTCAAACTGTTGCTGGCTATAGTTCTGCAGATGCTATGATGAGGGACGCCCTCTCAAAGACGCACAGTGGATGACAAACCTCCAAAGCGAACATATTGTTTACAGATATGGAGCTCAAGATGATGACCAAGAACAGCCCCAAACATAATTGCAAGGCTTACATTCCCTGCTAGGGACTAAAATGTTTATTAGCTCTCCTTGTGCAATTCAAGGAGCCTGGTATCTCCGTGGTTAAGGCACTCAGCTCCCTGCCCCAGGGTTAGCAGTTTGAACCCATCACCCAATGCATCCATCTGCTTCTATAAAAAAATTACAGCGTTGGTGATTTTATGAGACCATTCTCTGACCTATAAAGCCACTGTGAGTTGGAATGGACTAAGTGACAATGGGGTGTTTTGTTTTGGTCTTTTGGGCTATATTTAATTTATTGTTTTTCCTCCAAAGCCTGTACTCCAAATTTGAAACTTCTCTGGAAATAGCATCTGATTTTAGAGATTGCCAGAAACTGGTGTCTGGGTCTTTTGGGTCAGGTCCCAGGATACTGGTTATAAAGATTACAAAAGGAGATAGAATAGAAAAAAGAAAGTCACAGATTTCCTCTCTGATAACTCTCCTGCATCTTTCTCCTAGAAGGTTTTAAACTAAGGATGGGATGCACCCCAACAAGTCTTAGAAAGCACAAGTCTTTGCAGAGCTGTCAAAGTGAAGAATCAATGATGCATAGACCCATGAGGGAAACCTCATCCCATTTCCTCTCTGATGTTTGCAGGGAAGGTCTCCAAACTCACAGTAGGGTCTCAAGAGTTTGTTGACCAACCTCTGCTCTAGTGCATTGAAATCATTTGTGTTTTTCTGAGTTAAGACTTGAATGTCCTGCAGGTTTGGCAACCACACCAAATTTGGCAACCACACCACTGCCGTTTCATTGATAGCACAACTGAGATGCGCAGTAATGAAGAGTCCTCAGTGCATGCAACAGATCTTTGTATGGAACTTAGAGTATCTCTTTGAACAAGCTTGAACTCCCAAAGAGATTTGCCCAGGTCACATAGTCAGAAGATGATAGGCTTTAAACCTCTCAAAGCCCAACTTCCCTTGACTAGAGTCCTCAGCTTCTCACCAAAACAAGCTGGACCTCAAAGTGTATCCCATGGCAATACTATTTCTTCCATTTACAAATAATGAAAACATAAGAAAACAATGATAGAGAAAATTTTGAATTACCTTTTTTTCCTTCAGAATAAAGTGTTAGGCATATAATAGCTTAGTTAATTAATAGATAAAGATGTTTTGAAAATGCTAGTAGCATAGTAATAAGATGTTATTCATTTCAAAATGTCAAGCAAAGCAGATTATAATTCATACTTTTAAATTTGGTTTTTAGGGATAAAATGCATCTCTGTTTCCCATCTTCACCCTGGGTGGATAAGTGGGGGGAGGGGGTGGGCAGGGGTTAAGACTGATTTATTACCCTTCAAATGATTTTTAACCCTAATATTATACTTATTTAATACTATACATATTAGGAAATGTTGATTACTTTAAAATGTTATACTTTTGAACACATAATTTACCAGATAACTACAACTTAGGGCCATTTCTGACACTTCTGCTTCTGTGATGGATTCCTACCCTTACATGTCGCTTTGACACTGTGTTCTCCACAGCAATTTCATGAAGGGGAACTTTTATATCTCATAAGCACTTCCTCGGAATGCAGGAGAAAATCATATACATATAAAATACTGATTTCTAAAACTACATTTATTTTTAAAAGATTGAAAACAAATAACTAAGAATAATTTGGAATTTGAATTTTAAAGACAACTTGGCACCAGTGAGATCAGGTTAGCAAGATTGCCTTTCATGGCATTTAGCTTATTTTTACTCCCATTAGTTTTTTGTGTGTAGACAAAATGGAAAGCAATGGGTATTTGACTGTAAAGTACTTCTAAGACGATCTACATCTACAATCTAGCTCTAACCCCAGTAAGAATATGTTCTTCATGTGGGCATGGTAATTCAAGTCAGTACTGACTATAGACATAAAAAGCAGGCAAGGCATGCCCTTTAGGGAAGATATGTTTATGAAATGAGATACTTTCAATGCTAAACATTTTACTGCATTTGGGAGGGTCTTGGAAATTGATAATAGAACCAGTGTTGAGTCCTCGTTCTGTTCATTCAACATGGTGGCTGACTTGAAAAAGGCTAACTGTGATCTGCATCTGCATGCAGAAGAATATTTCATTTGTTTGTGGTTTTTTTATTTGTTTGTTTTTGTTGTTGTTTTTTTTTGGTTTTGGTTTTTGGGAATCACTGTTCTCTGGTGGTGGGAGTAGGAGGCACAGCCCCACTGCTGGAATTGAACCTCCATCCCAGTGGGCCGCAGTCCCATGCACAACCACTACGCCACCGGGGCTCAGCCCCAGAAGTATATTTCATTTGTATCGTGTCATCAACATCTGATTTCTTAAATTAGTTCACTTGCCCTGTAGTTCCTCTCTGCTACATTCCCTCCAAGTCAATACTACTGCCCAGACACAAACCATATGTGTTCAGGTTGTTGGGCTGCTAGCCACAAGGTTGGCAGTTCCAAACCACCAGCACGCTCTGCCAGAGAATGATGAGGCTTGACTCCCATCAAGACTCACAATCCCAGAAACCAGAGGGCAGTTCTACTCTGCTCAGTAGGGCCAGTGAGTCAGAACTGACGTGATGACTGCGAGTTTGAGTATTCTGAGTAAGTGTACAAAAGGAATCATTTCACTGTTTCAATTGAGGACTCAGGATTTAAGGAAATGGTTCTGCTCTGGCAGATCCATACTTCATTCTGTCTCATTCTCTGCACTCAACTTTCCTGAAATATTTTATATCTTTGTTCATCAACCTTGCCTTTCTTAGGTCCAGCTAGATCCATCACTTTTAGAGACCTAACCTGGCAGGCTAGGGTTTCAGAAATATTTCCAGATTTCCAGCAAATACTCTTAATAGTTCCCTTTTGGTCACTGGATCTCTCTCCATTTTCTCAGAATGGTATTATGAATTAGAAGTAAATGTTCTCTCCTACCTAGCTTTACTTAGGGTTTTCAATTTCATCCCAGTTCTGTCCCAGGTCCGTCCCCCACCTCCCACCAACTTGGGCCAACTGTATTGATGGATATGCTTTTGTGAGAATGGCATTTCTGTGGAGCACTTAAGTCTTTAGCTGAACCAAAGAGAATTGTTGGTGGATGCTGTCAGTTGATCCTCACTTACAATGGGCGTATATGACAGAGTCCTGCTGCCCCACATGGTTTACTTAGAGGCACAGATGGCCAGGTCTTGTTTTCTGCAAAACAGCTGGTGGGTTTGAACTGCTGACCTTTTGGTAAGCTGCCAAGTCCTTAACCATGGAACTACCCATGAGAAGACCCAACATATTTGGTCATATTGGATTGTGAGGTCATAATGGAGATGCACCTGAAGAATGAGTAATGCAGCTTCTTGGCATCGCTGGTTAGCATGATTTGCTCCTTTTTTTGGCATCACTGCCCTCTGGTGGTCGTGAGAGCTACCCCGTGCTTCTCCTGAGAGCTGGATTTGAACTGCCAAGCCCGCAGGCCGCAGTTCCGCACTCAACCACTTACGCCACCGGGGCTCAGCCTGCATGATTTGCTCTTAATGGCACTCAGTTGATTTTTTAATTTGGATTAGTTTCTGCGTGAAAACAAGATAAAGAAAATTATATAATTTGGGAGGAGATGCAAGCTTGAAAAATAATGTAGTATCCTGTCACTTCTACTTTAAGAGAAATATATATAATGGTTTGTTTTAAAATGTATAGTGGTTTTATTACATCAAAATATGAACACTCCAAATATGAAAGCAGTTTAAGGTTTACAGATTGGGATTATTAGATAGAGCCCAGAAAAAAAATATCATTTGTTCTTTAAAAATATGGTTAAGGGGAGAAAAATAAGAATACTATGGTCGGGCTGAGCCCCGGTGGCGTAGTGGTTGTGCGCGGGACTGCGGCCCACTGGGATGGAGGTTCAATTCCAGCAGTGGGGCTGGGCCTCCTACTCCCACAACCGGAGAGCAGTGATGCCCAAAAAACAAAAAACAAAAAAGAATACTATGGTCTTCTGAAAGGGCAAACCAATCTGTCTTGGAAGAAGTACAGCCTGATTGCTTTGTAGAGGCAAGGATGGCAAGACTTCATCTTAGGTCCTTTGGGCATATTGTCAGGAGAGAGCAGTCCCTGGGGGACACCATGCTTGGGAAAGTGGAGAAACGGTGGAAAAGAAGAAGGCTCTCAATGAGATGGATCGATCCTGTGGCTGCAGCAATGGACTGGAGCAAAGGAACAATTGTGGAACTTTGTTTCGTTCAGTTGTGCACAGGGTTGCTGCGGGTCAGAAGTGACACCTAAGATCAACAACAAGGCATATTTTAGTCAAGACTTCCTCCTCTTGCAAATGCTTTCTCTGAAAGCTAAGGACAGAAGACGTAGCATTGACAGAATAGTTCATCTTTGTTGTAAGCAACGACTGCTAGTACTAAGTTGCAATGGGAGGATTTGTCAATCTGACTGAATCTTCTCTTGAGTTTTTCCCAACAGCTGTGTTCAGATAATTCATGACTCCCATATTTCCTGAGCTCTGGATAATGTCACACACATGTCTAGTTTGAGACTCTACATGTTGAGAAGAATATGGAGACCTTGGAGGAGGTCCAGAGTAGACCAAGGGAAATGATTAATGGAATGGAAGATGGAGTTTATGAAGAAAGGTTGCGAGATCTGATCTCTCACTATGAGAAAAGTCTGAGTGGTGACTTAATAACATAAGGAAGTTTAGCAGGCAGCTGTTCTCCATCTTCACTAAGGTTGGATGAAATTAAATGATATAAATTGCAACAAGAACAGAAATGTCTTACAAGCCAGAACTTCCAAAGAACAGCATTACCGAATTCTAAAAGGATCCTCTGAAAAAAGGACTACATGTATAACCTGCTGCCCTGGTCTGCAATAATAAGCCATTGAGTGGGGAGGAGTTTGAGACACTAACTTCAGACTGTTCCTACAACTCACTACCATCAAGTAGATTCCAACTCAAATGAATTCAGTGGGACAAAATAGAACTACTCCAGAGAGTTTTCCGACCTGTAAACCTTGATAAGAGCAGACAGTCTCATCTTTCTCCCCTAACTAGAGTGGATTCGAACCACCAACCTCACAGTCAGCAACCCCGTCCTTGTCTCACGCTGCATCAATATTCTTTAAGATCACTCCTAGAAGTGGATGACAGGGGACGTCAGACAGTGTAAGCCATGACAAAATAATGATAATTTATAAATTATCAAGGATTCATGAGGCAGGGGTGGGGTACAGGAAGGGAGGAGGTAACTGAGGAGCTGATATCAAGGGCTCCAGTAGAAAGAAAATGTTCTGATAATGATGATGGCAACAGATGTACAAATGTGCTTGACACAACGGATGGATGGATGGTTGGGTTGTGATAAGAGTTGTATGGACCCCCAACAAAAGGATCAGTGTTGGCTTGCTAACTTTAAGGTTAGAAGTTTGAAACCACCAGCTCATCCTTGGGAGAAAGATGAGGATTTCTACTCCTGAGGAATTGCCATCTCAGGAACCCACAGGCTCTACCCTGGCCTGTGAGGTCACTATGAGTCAGACCAGACTCGATGGCAGTGAATAAAGCACTGAGGAATCCCTAGGGCGTAGTGGGTCAAGTGTTGGACTGTTAACTTCAAGGTCAGTGGGTCGAATCTGTGCCCCACAGGGTTCCTATGAGTCAGAATCAACTCTATGGTAGTAAGTTTGGTTTTGGATTTTGGTAAAGCGCTGCCAATTATGAGGGATTCTGGGCCTCCCACTCCCACTAGAGGGCAGTGATGCCAAAAAAAAAAAAACATTTTAAAAAAGAGCGATTGGGCTGAACTCCGGTGGCGTAGTGGTTGTGCGCGGGACTGCGGCCCACTGGGACGGAGGTTCAATTCCAGCAGTGGGGCTGGGCCTCCTACTCCCACCACCAGAGAACAGTGATGCCCCCCCCCCC
>PVJH01044644.1:0-12870 GCA_004026705.1 Nesogale talazaci | reverse complement strand
TGTGGGCCAAATAACTTGACCCGAGACTAGCAAGTAGCAGGTGGTGAATGACTGGACCTGGTGCCCACGTGGACCGTGGAATCCTTGAGCACACAGCTAGGGGTTAAGTTATCGTAGCCAAACCAGCTGCGGGGGAATTATGCACGACGCACGGCGCCCCCATGATTATCAGAGAGGAACTGCATGCCGTGAGGTTTTTTAATGGCTGGCTTCTGAGCTTTCTTGTTTAGACAATGGGACTTAGGTAAAAGGCACAGGGGCAGGCTTGACAGAGGCCGGCAACACTGCTCTGGCCTTCCGGTGCCTCCAGTCAGTTACTGGGTGGCCAGTAGACTTGGGGTGGTGATAGCGGGGAGGGGTACACACAGACACTAGCTTTACCAGCAGCTCTCTCCAGAACTTCTGGGAGTTTCAAGAACTCTTCCCCCTGTGCCCCCAATCCCTCTCATCAAGTCAGTTACGTTTCTATACCCCCCAAGAATGTCGCCCACCAAATCTCTCTCTCTCTCTCTCTCTCACACACACACCTGTCAAAGATCTGCCTTTTTTCTTCATACCCAGCTGGAAGATAGAGACCCCGGCGCCGGTATCAGCTCTGACAATTGCCCAAAAGCCGCAGGCTTTGCAAAAACCACAGGCTTTGCCCAAGCTATACCTTCATTCCCGACTTGACCCAGGACTCTGCCTGCTTCTGCTCGGTCCTGAGCAGACGGGACACCCCGGAGGCTGGCGGGGCTGCCAGCTGATGTGGGGGCGCCCCCTCTTCCGGCAGCTCTCGGGTGCTTTGCCAGCATTTCCCTAGCCTCCCGCAGCCCCTGCTGCCTGGCTGAGCTGTGATGGATGCGGCAGCAGGAATGAACAGCCTTTCACATACAGCTCAGGCCCACCCGGCACGTACAACCCCCAGGCATGAAGGGGCCCAGTGGGTGCAGGAGGCTGGGGCTCTGTGGGCAGTTGGGGGGGTGGCTGAGGAAGGGGGAAGTGTGTACAAGCCCCACGAGCCCCTGCTGGGCCCAAGGTGATGGTTAATGGGGACCCTGGACCCCGACTCTGCACCTGCTGTTCTCCAAGATCCATTCCCTGTGGAGTTATCCAACTCTCCCCCACAGACTCTTTTATGTCTTTCATTCACCACGGATGTTCTCATTGTTGGCAGCTGAGGGGGGTGGGGTGGTGGCTGGTAGGTGTGAGATGTTCCAGCAGACTGGGGTGTGTGTGTGAGAACACACACACACACACGCCTCGCTCACAAACAAACAGAAACACCGCACCTGCCTGCTTGACAGCACTGCCCCCGGGACAAGCAGCCCGCCTCTGACACTGGAGCTCTGCTCTGGGAGGGGGCCCACTTCTCCTGTAGGAGAGCAGTGGACCATCACCTGCCCCTTGGTGGTGGCGAAGGCGGCAGCGGCAGGGAGAGGATGGGATGACACGCAGGCCTGGCTGGCTGAGCCGGCCTCCGGGGATCTAGTCTGGGGTGAAGACAATGAGGGAGCAGGACAGAGAGCAACCGGCTCTCTAGGTCTCTCACAGTGGCTCAGCTGAAGTGGTTGTCTGAATCCCCTCATTTCCAGACACCCGTGTGGTCCCCCTCGGACACACACATCAGGAGGGCGAGTGCTGGAAGGGGGGGTGGGCGCAGAATGAGGTTGCAGAAGTGGGGCATGCTGCAGAGGCATCCGGGAGGACTGCCTGGTGGAGGCGGCACTTGGGCCTTGCCCCACGGCTGTGGGGAGGACACCTAGCCTTCTGGCCCCACAACAGAGGCCTGGGTCCAGCAGGGGTGGTGGATATGGCTGAGCATGGTCCCCACAGAGCCGCGACCGGCACACCTTCCCGAGACTTCCTCTGGGGGCCAGGGGAGAACACCAGGAACAGCAACCGTGTCATCCAGCCTGAGGTCAGACAAGCCTGTGTCCTGTGAAAGTTTGTCACCCAAACGACTGTGCTTCATGGAGTCAGAAAAATCTCTGTCACCAAATGCAGCTAGCCTAAAGGGCTCTCCTTATTGAAGCAGTCTCAGTGGGATTTTCTCAATATGCCTGCAAAGCAGGCAGGGTGGGGGAAGATGCCCCCCCCCCTGCCCCTGGCCGAGAACTGGATAATACGGCCTCTCCTTTTGTCTAGCAGGGGGTGACACAAAGCTAGGCTTTGCTTCCTAGTCAGTCCAGAGACCTCCAGAGAGTGGTCTGAGGCTTAGAGACCCTCCCTGTCCTGTCTGCCAGCTCGTGTCCCCACAGCTGTTTGCCTTGCGTGGTTAGCCTGAGACCTGAGTGGGTAGGAGACACCCCAATGTGATCCGCAAAGTGTCCTTTCCAAAGCTACAGGTCTCTGTCTGTCCTCCACGTATCCCCGTTCCAGACAGGACACTGCCATAGCAGGCTGCGTTGCACTGCTGTGGGCTCCTGGTTTAGGTTATCTTCCAAATAGAATCCTTCCCTTCCTGGGAGGGAAGCCTGGTGGCTTAGCGGTTATGTGTTGGGCCGCTCACCGCAGGGCTGCCAGTTCGAAACCACCAGCCGCTCTGCAGTAAAAAGATGAGGCTTTTACTCCCAGAAAGAGTTACAAGTCTTGCCAGCCCGGAGTATGGACATGGGTACAGATAAGAGTTCTCCACATATGGAAAACCCAGGACAGATAAATCCCCGAGCCACAATAATGGGAGGAGCAATACCATGAGGGTAGGGAAAGAGAGGGGAAACCAATCGAAAGGCTCAGTCCCCAAGTACCAGACACAGGCGTGAAGGGAGACATCAGACAGGGTAAGGTCTGCGAATACAAATACGAATAATATATAATTTATCAAGGGTTCCCAAGGGTGGGAGACAGGGGAGGGAGGGGAAAAAAGCTGATACCCAGGACTCAAGCAGGAAGAAGAAACTGTTTTGAAAAAGATGATGGCAACCTACGTACAAGTGTGTTTGATACAACTGATGTCTGAAGGATTATAAGAGCTGTCAGGGTTCCCCCTCCCCAAATGATTTATTAATTTAATAAAAAAGAGTGGCAGTCTCAGAAATCCCCAGGGGCTTCTACCCTCCTCTCAGGGTTGCGGTGAGTCAACATTGAGTTAAGTAGGGCTTCTGCCTCTGACTCGGTGCGGGCCCATCGGCACCGCTCAGGGTGAGACACCCGCATTTCAGAGAACGGGCTGCCAGGCAGGCCTCTCCTCCAAGGTGCTTCTGGGTGGGCTCGAACCTCCAACCTTTGCTGCATGTATCCAGGGACCCCCCCTCAGTGTGCAATTGCCCCCGGGGTTTTCTGAGACTTCACTTCCCATGGGGAGAGAAAGCTCTTTCTTCCTCCCATGAGGGAGCTGGCTTTGCGAGGGGGCTAGTAGGCAACTGGGGAAGGCAGAGGGTGTGGGGGTGGCCAGGGAGAAAAATGGGCCCCAAAGGTATGGCTGCTCCTGCTCCTGGAGGGGTGTGTGTGTGTGTGTGTGTGTGTGTGTGTGTGTATAAGCCCAGAGAAGCCATCCTGCTGCAGAACCTGACTTCCCCAGGGCCAGCGGGCCCATGGAGGCCGAATGGTGTGACTGCTTCACAGACCTTATTTCTAGATGCTGTGGATGGTGCTATCCCTGGGTCCTGAGCATGAAAGTCACTTTGGAAATCAGACATGCCTGCGCCTGTTCTCTCGACTGCTTCGGCCAGACAGGCCCCCGGTCACAGCCCGGAGTCCATTTTGAAGCTGCAATTCTGACGAAGCCTCCTGGGGACCCTGAGGGTCACCCAAGTGGCCAGTCAAGTCCTAGGGCTCAAGTTCTGCTGATGTCCCCGTGAGATGACAGAGTTCGCACCATGCAACTGTGCTCTGGGGGACAGTCCTTCCCCTGAGAAACCCCACGGTTAAGATGCCAGAGACTGTCTCCAAGGTGCCAGGGCTAACCTTCTGACCCCATGCTATGGACAGCATCTTAGAAGAAGGAAACCACACGAGATATTCCATGGGCAGAGTGAGCAGTCAGCTGAGTCAGTCCGCTTCTCCTTTTTTCCAGAAAGCACACAGAGAGAAAGGGAGCATGGAACCCCATTTCACTTTTTAGAGGGAGGGAAAAAATCCGAACAATAACCCGATCGATGCTATCAAGTCAGCTCACAGATAAGCGTTTTCGGCACTGGAAATCTTTACGGGAATAGACTGTCTCAACTTTCATCCAAGGAGTGACTTGAACCACCGGCTCTGTGGTTGGGCGCCCAGGGCCCACCTGGCAGCCCTCCAGGGCTCCTGGGTTTCCCTAACAAACAGACTTGTCAGCAGAAAGGCTTCGCCCATCCTATCACATCCACTGCCACTAGGAGTGCTCTCCCTGGGGCTGCACTAGTGGAGCCTGGCACTGCTTGTCAATAAGAAGGGACAAGGGTTAGCTGGAAAATGCCAACACTAGCTCAAGGTGCCAGTGCATTGACTACCGAGGGCTCAAAACCCCGTGGGTCCAGAGGACACTCACCTGCCTCTCAGGAGGGAGACTAAGGTCTCATGCCCAGGAAGAAGTCACACGTTCTCTTGGAATCTCCTGACACAGATGGAAATATCTGACTTGATTTCGTCAACCCCTCCAGGGACTTTTTCCTGTCTCCTTCTGTCACACACACACACACACACACACACACACACAAACCCACACGGCTGTTCGATGGTATTGAACATTTGACGGAATTGAGCAGAAAAGTCTAGGTAGTTTCAAAACGTGACAAAACAAAACAGGGAAATAATAATTCGCCAATCCAAGGCCCACACGGAAGAATTGAGTCCCCCCTTCTGGTTTTGCCCGAGACTGTCTGATTTTACGAAGAAGGTTGGGGTTTTCTCGGGTTGCAATGACATTGACTTCATGTTCATCTCTGGACGTGGAGGCTAAGAGTCTTTGGTCCTGGTGTCTCATACCGGCTGCATGCGGTCATTCTGGTGATGCATGAACAGCAGAGTCAATGAACGGCTGAGTTGTCTCCAGCAGTGTTGGGGGGACAGCTATGCGTGTCCCTTTTGTACAATCACCTTTTGGGGGGTGAGGGAGATGGGTGGGAAGACTGAGAAGACATTGCTGAGGAAAGAGAGCCTGAAGCATTCCTGCCCCTTCCTGTGCCCTTGGCAGACGTCATTAATCAATTACAGGACTCTCATCCAGAAGCTTGATTAGGTCTCAGATTTCATCTCGGATGCCAAGTCCAATCCATCAGCTGTGGCTGCCCTCAGTGTCCTGTAGAGACAGATCTTGTTGCCTGCTCTGTGATGGATGCAGACTTCCTTTTATATGTCATGCTTCTATTATATACAAAACCAAACACCCTGCCAGGAGTTGATTCCAACTCATGTACTATTTTTGATTTTTTTTTAAGTAAGACTTTATTGGACGAAAACAAAATGAAACAGAACGGGGCGATGGCGCTTGTTTTAAGGTCACCTCTTTTATTTTTAAAGCTTTCCTTCCTGCCCTGATTTCCCCACCCCTCTGTGTTCTTTCTACTTCATCCTGCACAGAGGGAGGCATGCCTGATAAGGGACTCCGCTTCCCTGCAGATGAGAGCAAGACGAGGTTTTCTATTCCCCTAAAGACTGCAGTCTCAGAAACCCATGGGGGCGGTCCTACTGTGTCATTGGATGGGATTGCTAGGAATCGGCATTCAATCAGGGGCAGAGGGCTTTTCCTGCGGATGCCCTCTGTACCTGGGTGCTACCCGTGCCCCCTCCCACGGGAGACCTGACACAGCTATGCCCCACACTAGGCAGGTTCTTGCCAGCAGGGAGCTAGCTACTTTACACAAAGCCTTAGTGCTCTCTCTAAGTGCCCCAGGCTTCATCCAACTGGGGGATCTCCCCCACCCCCTCAGTTAGTCCAGGATTTGATGGAGACAAAGGTGCCCAGCTAGTCTCTTGGCCACTGTCGCGTCTACAGTCACTCCCATGATGCCTTTTGGCCCCCTTTCTCGCAGAAGGCAAACTGGGAGTGGTTTTGTTTTTTCAAATATAGATTTTATGGGGGGCTCTTACAGCTCATAACATTCAATGCATCATTTGTATTAAGCACATTTGTACACATGTTGCCATATTCATTTCCAAATATCTTGAACCGTTGGTATAAGCTCCTCTTTCCCCCTTTCCTCTAGTTTTTTAAAAAAATTCTAGCTCCCCATAGTTGCCCTCCCCCCACTTCCTTCCCCATGAACCCCCAATAATACAATTGCTATCACCTTTTCATATCGTACACTGTCCAATGTGCCGCTTCACGCCCCCCCTCCCCGTTGTCTGCACCCAAGAGAGGAAGTCATATGTAGACCCCTGAAATTGGTTCCCCTTTCTACTTCACCCTCCCTCTACCCTCCCAGTATCACCACTCCCCCCACTGGTCCTGAGGGATCACCTATTTTAAATTCCCCATGTTTCCGACTCCTGTATATATCCCCTGGTCTAGCTGAATCTGTCTGGTAGAATTGGGAGTGGTTCTTATGGGGATCTACCTTGACTCTCCCTGGGTGCCCCCTCCCCTATGCACCACTGCTGCCGTCAGTCGCTGATGTTTGTGAAGCCCACGATAGGGTCCCCAGCTCTCACAGAACAGGGCGGGCAATCCCACCGCACGATGGACGGTCCATCGGTGGTGTGACCTTGGCCACCTGGTCTTGCCAGCAGGACCATGCACACATGAGACAGTGTCTGACGTCCCTTCTCAACAGGGGACAGCTCACCACAGGCTGGGGCTTCCCTGGCATTGGGGCGGGGCATGCGCCATCTTCAAAAACAAGAGGGACCCAAGAACAAAATGGGACTGGGAGGAGCCTCTCAAAGGCTTGAACAAGCTACGGAGGAGCTGAGAAGCCTCCTGGGTGTGATGCGTCCTGTTCTCTAGGCTGATGGAGTGGCTCCCGGGTGGAGGCTGAGTTCCAGGTTGCTTCTACGGGAGCTGCTGGGGCACGTCTGGGTACCAGACCAGGTGTGGAGTAAGAGGATGGCAGTGATGCATCGCTGGGCCACCACCGCAGTGACCAAACAGCTGGCATGCCCTACGTCTCGCAGTACTTGGCTCCGGGGGTGGTGGTGGCTGGGGGAGCCCCTCCTCCAGAGACATACTGGGCCTCTTGACCTATCTGCCAGCAGAGCACAGAGGCAGGCTTATTCTGTCTTTCTCACTGGCCCATTCATGATCTGTGGTGGCCCCCCTCGTTGAAGGCTCTCTTCAGGGCACGGTTTAAGAATACACAAACAGTTGTGTGTCTGGTCAGAGAGACAAGACCGTGGATTTCTGGCACCCTGGTGTCAGGGAACAACGCTGAGCTGGGTCCAAGTTGGTGACCCACAAGCACAGGATGGGGGGGGGGGAGGGCCCCTGTAAGCCAGGAGGGGCTAGGGTGAAATGCCCTGGGGGAGGGGGTTCTTTAGCGATGGCAAGGTTGGAATTCAACTCCCAGGGACCCTATCGGGGCCCTCTAAGACAGAGTGGAGCTGTCCCCTAGGCTGTAACTTGACGGGAGCAGTCAGCCAGCTCTTTCTCCTGAAGAACAACTGCTGGGTTGGCATCTTTTGGGTATTAGCCCAATGCTTAAGTAGACAGTGTCACTAGAGACACTTCTCACATCTTCAGATCCTGCTATTCAAACATGGGGCTGGGGGGTGAGGGGCAGGTGACTGCCATTCTGTAGTGCCAACCACATGCCAGGCATATATTCGACCCCGCTACGAAGCAGGTGCCATTCATTTAGCAGGAACTGCCAAGATCCTGGACAGAGATCTTGCTGTCCCCAGTTGACAGGTGAGGAGCCCCAGGGGCATGCTGGGTAATGCACTGAGTTAGGTGTACCTCCAGGGGGCCAGGAATGGGTGCTTGTATAAGATCAAGACCAGTCAAGACCCTCTGGCCTCCCTGCAGGATGGAGAGCCTGGGAGGTCCTGGTCCTGTCACCATAGCAGAGAATCAGCAGGGACCGAACAGGAGCCTACATAATGCCTGGCCAAATTGGGCCAGGGGTGGCGCAAGTGGAAGGGGAGTCTTGTGCTCTCACCTTGGCCAGTGGGGCTGGGATGGACATTGCTCTGTCCAGGTTCATGAGATCTCTGGGTCACTTGGGCGTAGAGGATGCCCTCCCGTGCTGGACAGACACACTGCTGTGGGTGTGGGAAGGAAGGCCCCAGGCCAGCAGCTTGGAGCCCAGCCTGCACTGGGAGCCCTTCCTGGACCCCAATCACCCTCAACCACAACTGAAACGTTCTCGCCTGAGAGCAAGTGCTCGCAGACTAAACTCATCAGGAAAAACGAACGTCTCTGGTTTCCCCTGCCTGGGTGTCCTGCGGTCACGTCTCCCCCTCTCTCCAGGCTATCAGGAACTCTGATACATTGGACCAAGGATTTCCATCAGTACAGCGGGGTGGGCGGGCCTCACAGGTCCTGTGTGGGCTCCTCTCTAGTCTCACTTCCCGCCCCCCGCCCCACGCAGCCTGTTCTTGGACAGGGGCAGGAAATCCCAACCACTTGACTGCCCCCTGGCACACTCGAACCCAGTGGTTCTCCACCTTCCCCCTGCCACGACCCTTTCATACAGTTCCTCATGGTGTGGGACCCCCCAACCTTAAAGTGATTCTCCTTGCTACTTCATCATCGTCATTTTGATGAATCGGATGACCCCTGTGAAAGGGTCCTTCGGTCCCCAAAGGGGTCGCAACCCACAGGTTGAGAACCGCTGTCCTAACTGGAAGGGTTCCCTTCTACCTCTCGGTCCCCAGTGGAAACCATCCTCTTAGGAGTGATTTTAAGTGCATAGTCAATAGGGTCGGAGGAGTCCGGATGGTGCCGAGGTTTATACGCCAGGTTGCTAATGACAAGGTTGAGAGTTCGAAAGCACCGTGGGGAAAAAAGACAGGGCTTTCTATTCCTGCAAAGAGTACCCTGTCCTCTGGGACCTCCGTGAGTCAGCATCCACTCGAGGGCACTGAGGCTGGTTTTGTTTCTGAATCTGTGATTTCTCGGCGACCCAGGAAACACAGGGTCCGGACATGAACAAAGGAGTCGTGGTGGTGTACTAGGGGACATGCTGCGCTGCTCACGACCAGACCAGCAGTTCTAAGTCTGCAGCCACCCCCAGGGAGAAAGAGGGGGACAGCCAGCTCTTGCTGTCAAGATCCACAGCCCCAGACACAGGGGGCGATTCTCCCCTGTCCCGGGGGGGTTGCTGTGCGTCAGAATTAACCCGAGGGCCGTGAGTGGGGTGTTTGACCCTGAAAGCCAGATCCCACCAAACCCTCCTTTGATTTTGGATCCTGCGTCTGTGGGCCCAGCCAGGCACGCCAGACAAGAACGCCACTTCCCAGCCCGTCAGAGACCGCACACACTAAAGCCGGCGTGCACAGCTGCCGCGGCAGGCACCCACGGACAGTGGGCAGTCTGTGGAGGCACGCTCTCTCAGACCCTGACCAGGACCTCCCGGCCCTTGTCCTTTGTGCTGACCAGGGTGGGATGAGCAGTCCTTCAGAGCTGGAGATGTCTGAGGACGTCGCATGGCCGATTCAGAGTGAGCCCCGGCTCAAAGGAGAGTTCTTTGTGATAGTCCTCTCCCTGAGGCCGGGGTAAAAAGAGCAGGGATGAAGGGCCCGTTTCAATGCAACAAAACTGTATTATGCAGGCCTGCCAGGTGCGGGGCGGGGGGGGGGTGGTGTTATTTGAGGCAGGAGAGACAGTTGCCAGTCAGTGACTGACACTCAGCCTGGCATCACCCTGCCCCGAGAGGACAGAAGGCTTCTCTGCACACCACTGCCCTTCGAGTCAGACCCTGGGCACAGTTGGAGAGGTGGTGGACTGAGAGAGTCGGGACACCTTGATTAAAAAAAAATCGACTCTCTGTTCAGGATGGCCTGTGGGGGATCAAGTTGAGGTGACTCCATGCAGATGTTGCAGGAAGGGACCAGATCCCCCAAAGATGTCTCCCAGTGCCCTCTTTCTCTCCCACGTTTGGCTCTGAGTTCCCAAGGCCCCGGCGATTTCTGGGACCATGGACTGTGCCTGTACAACACCCTCTGACCACCCAGGTCTCCCCAGACGGGTCTCATCGACATCACGATACGTGGGTCTCAGGATGGAGCTACAGTCGGCTCTTTGATATGGGAAGAAGCGGGCCCACGCGGGAGAGTGACATGGCCCTGAGAAGGCTGAAAAGTGACACACGAGCTTGTTGGCGCAAATCCCTTTGAAAGGAGGAACCAACCGTCTTTTTCGTACAGGAGTCAAGAGGGGCTTTCCAGGGTGAGGTCTGAAAATACCTTTGGCAAGGAAATAAGTGAAAAACATCGACTTGGTTCATGAGAGGACCCTGAAGGTCTTTAAGCACTGGGTACAGGCACGAGTGAGCTAAAAAAAAAAAAAAATCACAGATGACATTTCATCCCTAAACCAGATCCTTTCATGGAAACGAAACCCACAGGAAGGGCTCTGCTGAGCATCTCAAAGGCCCAGCACCCAAACGTGAGGCTGTCCGCTTCAAACATAAGCAAAGGATAGAGACGGCATCCCAGAGCTGGCTTCCTCTGCAGTAAAGCGCTCATCTCAGAGAGAGAGGGGGGTGGGGGATGGGTTTCTGTGGGTGGGGCCTAGATCAAAAGGGACAGCAGTTCTACAGCTACAGCAGAAAGGAATTCAAAGACCTGCACCTGGCGGGCACTGCACCGAGGCAGGCTAGGGAAACAGTCTTGGATGTGCAGGATGAACAGATTCCAGGGCAGAGAGCTACCCTTCCTCCAGAACAGAAGAAAATGCGTTGGTCAGAATTCAGGTGTCCTCAAACATTTAAAACAGGGAGCCAATTCACTGTCCCTCAGACCGTTGGCAGGGCCGGACTATAGTTAAAACAAAAACCAAAAAAACCCCCACTATGAACAAATTCACTGTAGATCCAGAATGAGTCGGCTGCTAAGCAAGACAGCGGCGGCGGCAAAAACACCCCGCCGGCTGGATAAATGTCCTCCGTGGGCCGCATGTGGCCCGCGAGCCGTAATTTGAGGAGCCCTGGGTTAGACACTGCTCAGAGTTCAGAGTTCTTGTGAGCTTCAGTCTGCATTAACAGAAGCCCACCGGGGGGTGGAGAGGTCGGTGTGGGGAGACAATGGATAGCAGGTGACCAGACATCACTGATCAATCACAGACGTCAACTCAGCCCTAACACCAACCTCAGGCCATGACAAGCTGTAGTGTAGTGTAGTGTTACCCTCCTGTAACACCACCCCCCTCCCCTTTCAAACCTATGCATTTCCTGGTCTGCTGTTTCTGGAGCTCTCTGGTGAAAACATTCAGCTGCCCACAGAAGTGGGCAGTCCACGCCCACCAGTTCCTCCACGGGAGAAAGACATGGCAGCCTGTTTCCATCAGGAGTCCCAGCCCTGGAAAGGCCTTTGGAACAGCTCGACTGCGGGACCCTGTAGGGTCGCTGTGAGTCAGAACCCACTGGCCGGCCGGCCGTGAGTGTCGGGACCACAAGCCTTGAGTCACCCACCCGTCCCGGCAAGGGCTGACAAAAGCTCTGTGCTGGAAGATAGAGCGTTCAGAGAGGCGCCAGCACTCCCGTCTAGAGTTCCCAGAATGGGCTGGCATGAAGAAGGCTGGGCGCAGGGAGACCTGGGAAAGAGACCCACAGAAACCAGCACACTGGGGCCCTTTGTGGACGGGCCCGTTCACGGAGAATTGTTCCAATTCACAAGTCTGTACAAAGGGCTCAAAGGGCCATTCACCCAAGGCCTCTTGGAGAACTGCTTAGGCACCAAGACCCTGGGTATGAGAGAGGGCTGAGGAAACCTGGCTTCCCCGGAAGCCCAAACCTCTCTGTCTAACGCATCCCAAAGATCATTGACATGTCCCCACGGAGGGATGGGCTGGCTGGAGCCCAGCTCAGGAAGTCTGCTTCCAAACATGGCACAGATGGGGGGGACCCTCCATGGAGGTCATAGGTCCTACCTACCCTGCCTTCCAGAGCCACCAGGAGTCAGAATCCACTTGATGGTGGGGAGCTGGGTTCCCCTGGTTTCTTTTGGCTGAGGCTAAGCGGCAAACGTCCAGCTCCTCAGCCCTCCGACGTGGGTCCACAGAGGTGCTTTTGCCGAGGAAGGATGCTCCGGAGATGGGCCGTAAGCACCAAACAGCATGACCACATTTCTGATACGTGGGGCGGGGTCAGGCAGAAATGAGTGGGAGTGAGCACAGGATCATTTTCTCTTAAAATGAGGTTTTTGTTTGTTTGCTTGAAGGCTTTCCAAAACAGCACTGTCAGGTCTAGTCACAGACTCACATCCCTGGTACTCTCACCAGAGCTTGCTCGTGTGGGGAAAACAGGGGTGGGGGTCCTTTCTGGGGCCAGAGAACCAGCAGTGACAGCTGGCAGCCTGTTGTACCCATGTCATGATCTTCTGGGGGTACCTACCCATGAGCCTCATCCCGCTAGTCAGGGTGGCAGCAAGGAAGTAAGCTGGGCCTGACTCCCACGCTTCTCTTCCGAAAGGACTCTCTGGGTGGTTCAAGTATTCGATCGGCCGCTAAGGATAAATAAGGCCAGCTACTAAAGGCCACCAACAAGAACAGACTGTGAGCCAGAGGAGAACCGAACACCATGGTTTCCAGCAACTGATTTGACCACCAGGAAGGAAGGAAAAGAGGGAAGGAAGAAAGGGAAGGAGGGAGGGAGAGGAGGAAGGAAGAAAGGAAGAAAGAAAGAAAGAAAGAAAGAGAGAAAGAAAGAAATCACCAATCTCAAATTATATGAGGGGGGCTTCAAAAATGTCCAAGGGTAGGTGGGTGGATGAAATCCCACTATCTCATTGTCTTTCCATTCCATTTCCCCATGGGATTCCTTGTAGCCACCCATCCTTGTCTTGAGGAGAGAAAGTGAAGCCTTATTAAAT
>PVJH01044642.1:0-12875 GCA_004026705.1 Nesogale talazaci | reverse complement strand
GGGCCTAATTATTATGACAATAATAATTTGCACTTAGGGAGTTTTTCTTGTCAAAAGACTTACACATTTTGCGCAATGTTTATTATTTCTATTTGAGAAGTGCAATATTTAGAGAGATGAAGTGGTTGATGCAAAGCCAGACAGCTGATAAAGTAAGACTTGAGTCTATGTCTTCTGGCTTCAATTGTCCTGTAATAGGCTGTTAACAACAAAATGGCCAGAGACTTTGAACATCTCTTATTCCAAGCTTGGCTGTGCTTATCAAGTGCAGCAAAATGATTTTAAGTTGGAAAGCTGGTATATGTCATCTTTTCACAATAGGCTACACATTTGCAGATGGTTTTTGCTTACGGCTTGGGAAGTACAGGTGGTCCTCTGCCCAGGCTTCTCTCTTCAGATTCCAGCAGAAGAGTTCCTTTCCCTCCAAAGTTTTCCTACAGGAAAGTGACCAGATTTTAAGCAGGACACCATTGACCAGGGGGTGGGGGTGGGGGTGGGGGGTTCTTGATTAAAAATTTGGTCTATATAGAGCAACAAAAATTTTCATAGAACTCGAAAATAATATTGCAATCTATTTATTTTAATTTTAAAACGTCACAGGACATTGTTAAATTGTTAAAAAGTGGGACATCTGGTCACTTTACCTACAGTCAGAAATGATGATGGCCCAGAGGGAGAAGAAAAATCTGAGTAGAAATCAAATGTGTGAATAAGAAAGGATACACTACCACTGGTGGAGGATGGGGCATTGACTAGTAGTTAAAAGTGTTGAATACGAAGTTGGTGATCTGAATTGTAAAACCCATCTAATTTACAATTTTTAGAAATGTTGTTGAAAAAAGAAAAAGAAATAATGATGATCCACTGCTGTTGTTCTTAGCTTAGAATGAATGAAATGACATATAGGAGATGGACTTGCTTTTAGGCTACTTATGTGTGAGAAAGTTAAAAAAGTAAAATTTACTGCCATCCAGTCAATTCTGACTCATAGTGGCCCTGTAGGGCGGAGTAGAACTGCTGCTGGGGGTTTCTAGACTGGAAATCTTTACAAGAGTCTCAGACCTTCTCTTTCTTCCTCAGAGCAGCAGATGGCCATTAGTCCTCTACTGAAGCCCTCCCTCAATGCAAAAATACCCCCCCCCAATAATCTGGCGTTCTGTGATGCTCACCTTTCCAACATGACAGCTAAAGACAAAATAATCAATAAGCAAGCATATCAATCTGTGTGATCACAAGGATGGCATCAGATATCAAACATCAGAGGACCCCACACAAGCAATCATTTCAATGTGAACGAGGGGAGTCAGAATGGAGACTCAAACCCATCTATTGACAATTGGACATCCTCTCACAGAAGGGTTACAGGGAAGGGATAAGCCAGCCAGGCTACAGTATAGCACCAATGAATCACACAACTGTCCTACTGTTCTTTAATGCTTTCTATCCCACACTCTCATGCCCCTAGTTTTATCTTACAAATCTGGCTAGACTGGAGCAGTACAGATAAGAGCACTCAATACACAGAATCCAGGACAGATAAACCCCTCAGGACCAATAATGAGGATAGTAATACCATGAGGCAAGGGGAAGGTGTGGGGAGAAGAGGGAGAAAGGGAGAAATCAATCACAAACTGATTAATGACCAACACCCCTACTCCCTGGGAAATGAAGAACAGAAATATAAGTGAAGGGAGATAGCAGACAGTTTAAAATATGGAAATAAAAATAATTTATAAATTATCAAGGGTTCATGAGGGAGGGAGGAAAGGGAAAAATGAGGAGCTGATACCCAGGGCTCAAGTAGAAAGAAAATGTTTTGGAAATGACGATGACAACATGTAAAAATGTGCTTGGCGCAATTGATGTATGGATTATTATAAAAGCTGTAAGAGCCACCCAGGAAAATGATTTATTAAAGTAAAGAATAAAATAAAATGATGCTCCAAAAATTCTGTTAAAATGAAATGGTCATTGTTGGTTTGTAGAAGTCTTGGGGATTTCTCTGTAGAAATAGACATAATACAATGCTCTTTGTTATTTATATAAAAATTTTGCATAGTTCTTTGTAGAAAATATAGAAGTGATGGGAAAGGGTAAAGAGGAAATGAAGCTCACCAGTAATTCCCCTAGAGAAATATCTGTCACCATTTGGACACGTTTCCTCCCACTGTTTATTCTATGTCTAGAATACTAAGACTATACTATAAACATAGTGGTATATATCTTGCTTCTTCAATTGTGTATTATATATTAATGCCTTTTCCCATTTTATGAAATCATTTTTAAATGTGGAAGGTTACTGAAAATGTATTTAAATGCTTTCATATTCTTGAACACTTCAGTTTGCATCTCATTTTTTCAGTTTTGAAATGGCCTAAATGTCCTTTAGCCCGATGTTTTAGGATTGAGTCTTGGAAGTGGAATTTTTGGATCAAGAGCTACAGATCCTTTTAAGATTACACTTAGAGTAAAGTTGCATTTTTCCTTTTCTACTGCGCTTAAAACAAACAAACAAACACAAAAACCTCTGTCCATTCAACAGCTTCTACATGCCTAGTTCAGTGATGTTGGTTATGTACGTTATCATATCACACGGCCATTACCACTGTTCCTTTTCACCAGGAACAGAGCCTGATGCTCTCTTAGCAGTGAGACTCAAACTATTTTCCAAAGAGACGTTCACACACCTCCTCCCATCCCTTTCATAGTGGGTCTGATCCTCTTCCTAATCCCTGGCACTGAATTTTAAGTAATGGTTTAGCTTCTGAATCAAGCTGTCCAGAATTGAATCTTCATACCTGCATCATCTAAATGTGTGGATTAGGAAACCCTGCTCCCTTCTCTGCGAAGAGATGTTGAAACTTGCCTTTCATTATAGAATGTGGTGCCATTGAGTCAGTTTTGATGTAAAGGACGCCTAAGTACCATCCTCCCAATAGTTCTTATGTTGGAATTCATCAATGCACTATTCTTTCTTTCATTTTAATGACCTTTTCCTTTCTTCAGGTGTAATTTTCTTGATGTCATCCCACAGCCCATCTGGTCTTCTGTCATGAGTGCTCAATGTGTCCAGTCTGTCAAATTTCTGACAAGATAAGTGATTTAAATGATGAATTAGCATCTTTCTTTGCTGCACTTTGAATATGAATGGATGGCACAATGACAGTTTGACATGCACACTTCCAGCATGAAAAATTTGTATGCACTAGCTAAACAAAGTCGCGTTATAAAATATTTTGTATCATCTATTAATTTACTTATTTTTGTCTTAATGACTTGCACGGCTGCTGTTAGATGTTAACCATAAAGTCCACAGTAGACACCCACCAACCTCCAGATGGAAGAAAGATGAGTCTACCTGCTTGCATAAAGATTTGCAATGTCTCAGAAACCCAGTACAGGGTCTCTAGGAGCCAGCAGTGAGTTTTATTTTTGTTTTATATTCACCTTTAAACAGAATTAAAATCTATACAATTTAGTATCTCCTGAGGTCTTCCTAAAGTCCACCAATAGTTTAGCCATGTTGGTAAGAAGGATCTGCCTTGAGCAGTATGTCCATTATGCGTTTTGCTCATGAGGTAGGTACAACTCAGAAAAAGAGACTAAGAATGACTGCGCATCTCACAGAATATTATCAGCATCATTAATTTTGTACATATAGAAACTGTTTCATTGGTGTTGTGGTGGTCATGTGCTTATGTAAATTTCATGATTGAGATGTAGGGTGGAGTCTAGCCTGTTAATCTGGAGATAGCCATTGAGTAGCCAATGAGGCCTCTGTGTGGGCAAGCCATCTTCCCAGTTGTTGGGAGTTAGTCTCCGAGACAACAAACTATGAACAAGACAAGAATACAGTCTGAAGAGCTGGCGGAGCCGGAGGAGAAGCCACACGACCTTATCCTGATGGAACCCAACCTCTGAAGCTAGAGAAGCCATGTGGAGATCCCTGCCAGTGCTGAGTTGCTTCTACCACTACTGGATGCTATTGATGGACCCTGAGCCCTGGAAGTGAGGAGCCACAGGGAGACCCCTGCTGGCACCAGGATTCTGCACACACTGACCTGTGACTTTGTGAGTTGGAAGGAGATTTTATAAACTGATATCGAACATACGGGCTAATATCGGACTTATGACTTTGAACTGAACTGGGCTGGTCTGCTTTCTCAATGTTCCATTCCTCTTGTATATAAATCTTACCCTTATATCCATATGCGTATCTGTGAATTTGTTTCTCGTCTATTCAGACTAACAATAAGCAGATGAGATAATTGAGCATTTCAAATTAGAGAAATTATATTTTATATCTTACTTTAGTGCAATTAAATCAAATAACTGCACGTGGCTAGTGTCAACTGTATTGTCAACTATGAATAGTAGGTGACTTTTGGGCCCTCTGTAAATGTTGAGCTTTAGCAATCATCGACTTCTGCTCTTCTATCTGGGAGTGTCACTATCTCAATAACTTTTTCCAAGACTGCTTCCGTTTCAGGCAGTAGATTCTAGATCAAGAACAAGAAGTTTTACTTCCCTATCGTGGTGTCAAGACAACCAAGTTTTGTTGATCAAGCCATTTTAATTTTCTTCATACTTAGAAGTGCTTTGTAAACATTCTCACTGTACAACTCTAGAAAGCTTATTCCTGAGTGGAGTAAACAATACTCTTAGAAGACGGAAGTTTCACCATGTGCAGAGTACTTTCATGAAGGTCAGCATAGAACAAAGTCATGAGTGCTCTAACCACACTGATCAATATTTTCTTTGTGTTAGGAATAGAGATAGTCTTCCAAGTTTGCTTAACACCGACTTATCTGCCCAGGACAGTTTAGTCAAAGAAAAATGGGGTTCATTATTTTTTCCCCTCACAGTACTTGATAAAACTTGAAATCTTGATCTGATATTCATTGGACCACAAAAAGTATTTCTACATAATGGAGACTGGGGTTAGAGGGAGAAGAGAAAAAGCATTTACTAGGTGTTTATGTCAATATTATTCAGGATGCTTTAATGTGTTTATTAGCTGCTAGAAGAACCACATTGAACATAAAGGCATTTTAAATTCTATTTTTATCTTCTGTAGAAAGAAGTAAATAGCTGATTTTGGGGGTATTCAATTTAGATTTAGAAAGAGAACATGGAATGAGGGATATCATTGCTGACAATAGGTGGATCTTGGCTGAAAGCAGACAATACCAGGCATATGTCTGAGTTTCATTGATTCTGCAAAGACACTGGACTGTGCAGATCATAATAAATTATAAGTGACACTAGGGAGAATGGGAATTCTCGATTACTTAATTGTGCTCATTCAGATTCTGCACATAGCCCAGAGGCAGTCATTCGAAATGAACAAGGATCCCCATATCAAGAAAGGTGTGCATTAGCATTGCATCTTTCCTGGTTGTAGACCATGTGCTACTCCCTTATTCTGTTAACACATCTGGCTCATGATTCCTGTACAGGTTCCCCATGAGTCCAACTAGGTGTTCTAGAATTCTCATTCTTTGCACTAACATGGCCCACAAAGTTGAATGCTTTGGCATAATCAATGCAACACAAGTAAACATCTTTCTGGTATTCTTTACTTTGAATCAAGATCCATCTGACATCAACAATGATATCTCTTGCTCCATGTCCTCTTCCGAATCCAGCCTGAACTTTTAGCAGTTACCTGTCAGTATACTGTTGCAACCATTTTTAGATGATCTTCAGCAAAGTTTTTCTTGAATATGATATCAATGATATAATTCTATAATTTTTTTTATTCTGTTGAGTCACCTTTCTTTGGAATGGGCACAAATATGGATCTCTTTCCAGTCAGTTAGCCAAGTAGCTGTCTTCTAAATTTCTAGACATAGATGAGTGGGTGGCTTTCAGTGCTCCATCAGCCTGTTGAAACATTTTCATTGGTATTCCATCAATTCCTGGAGCATTGTTTTCGACTAATGCTTTCAGTGCAGCTTGAATTTTCTCCTATACTACCACCGATTCTTACTCATATGCTACTTCTTGAAATGGTGGAATGTTGACTAATTCTTTTTGGTACAATGACTCTGTATTCTTTCCATCTTCTTTTGATGCTTCTTACATCATTCAACGTTTTGCCCATAAAATGCTTCAATATTTCAAATTGAAGCTTGAATTTTTTCTTATTTTCTTTCAGGTTAAGATATTCTGAGCTGTTCTTCATTTTTAGTTTTCTAACTCTAAGTCTTGCATATTTCACTATAATACTGCCTCTGACATGTTCTATTCAGCTATTTTTATTTTTAATTTTAAAAATTTTTCTTTTTTCCAATTATTTTATTGGGGGTTCTTACAGCTCTTATAACTTTCAAGACATCATTTTATCAAGCATATTTGTACACATAGTGCCATATTCATTTTGAAATATTTTCCACTTGAGCCCTTGGTATAAGCTCTTCCTCCCCAAAATCATTTTATTGAGGGCTCAAGCAACTCCCATCACGATCCATACAAACATCTATTGTATGTAGGCCACATTTGCACACTTATTGCCATCATCACTCTCAAAACATCCTCCTTCCACTTAGACCCCCAGTACCAGCTCCCTATATTTCCCTTCGTCCCCCCATGAACCCTTAGTAATTTACAAATTGTTATTATTTTTTCATATTGTACACTGTCCAATGTGTCTCTGTTGTCCATGTCCCAGAGAGGAGGCTACATGTAGATCCTTGAAATTGGTTCCTCCTTTCTATGCCACCATCCCTCCCCCCTCCTGGTATCACCACTCTTACTACTCGTCCTGAAGGATCGTCTATCCTAAATTCTCCATGTTTCTAACTTCACTGTATATCCCCTGGTCTAGCTGGATTTGTGCAGTAGAATTGGGATTATGGTAGTGAGTGGGAGAAAGCATTTGAGAACTAGAGGAAAGTTGCATATTTCATTGTTACTATTACTGTAGCTTAACTGGCTCATCTCCTCCCTGCAACCCCTCTGTAGAGGATATTGCTTCACCTATTGATGGGCTTTGGGTCCCCAATCTGTACTCCCCCTCATTAATAATGATATAATTTTAGTTCTTTGATGCCCCACAAGGGGTTGCACCATTCCTGGAAGTACTGCAATACCAAGTTGATGCATGAAGTGGATGGAACAATCTACTAGTCCAACTTAAACATCATCATTTTTCCATTCGCCTTAAAAACTCTTTGATATTGAGTATATTTCAAGATTCTTCTGTTGTCCATTTTGATCTTTTCTTTCTTCCCTCACCTTAAAGAAATGACAACTTTGCTTCTTAACATTTTATTTTTATTGGGGACTCTTTGTGGCAGTCATGTACTCTGGTACCAATTTGATTAAGAATGTAGGGTTGGAGTCTAGCCTGTCAATCTGAGATAGCCAATGAGACCTCTGTGTGGGCATGGCTTTCTCTGAGAATTCTGAGAAATCTCTCACTATTTCACCCGTGGAAGTGAGAGACTATTGACTCAGTTGTTTGGAAATACTCTATTGACAAGACACAAAACTCAGTCCCTTGGGACGTGCGACTGACAAGACAACATGACAGCACACTAATAGATCCTGAGTCCTGGAACCTGGAAGAGCTGGAGGAGAAGAAACCACATGGGCTTGCCCTGATGGAACCAGACCCCTGGGGCTGGAGAAGCCACATGGAGACTCCTGCCAGCGCTGAGATGTTTGGGGTGGCAGGGGAAGACCCCTGCCAGCACTGAGATATTTCTACAACCACTGGGTACACAAGACTCTGCACCCACTGGCCTGTGATTTTTCTGGTGTCATTGCATGTGCTTCATGAGTCTAAGAAGACTTTATAGATTGATATTGGACATATGGGCTAATATAGGACTTATGGAATTGGACTGGACTGGGTTGGGATGCTTTCTCAATGTTCCATTCCTCTTGCATGTAAATCTTTTCCTTATAGGCATATACATGTTTATGAATTTGTTTCTCCAGTCTACCCAGACTAACACACTCTTGCAGCTCTTATAACAATCCATATATCAATTTTATTGGGCATATTTGTACATATGCTGTTATCATTATTTTCTAAATATTTACTTTCTGTTGATACCTTGGTATCTGCTCCTCTCCCTCCTGCTGCTCTGCTCCTCTGCTCCTCACCCTTGTGACTCCTGACTAACTTATGAATTATTATTATTTTCATATCTTACAGTGACTGCTGTCTCCCTTTCCCCACAGTTTCTGTTGTTCGTCACCCTGGGTGGGGTGGTGGTGGTGGTGGTGGTGGTTCTGTGTTGATCACTGCAATCAATTGTTTTTCCCGTCCTTCCCTTCTCTTCCCACCTTTCCTCAACCCTCCAGGTATCACTACTCCCATTCCTGTTTCTGGATTCCCTGTGTCTTATCCCTTATCTGTACCAGTGTACATGCTCCAGTCTAGCTGGCAGTGAAAGGTAGGACTGGGGTCATGATAGTGGGAGCTGAGGAAGCCCCAAGGAACCAGAGGAATAGTGTGCATTTCAGTGCTTTACTGCACTCTGACTGACTCATCCTTTCCTTGTGACCCCTCTATGAGGGGATGTTCCATTGTCTATAGATGGGTTTGGGATCTCTACTCTGACCTCCTTGGTTCTCAACAATATGATTTTTTGTTTATTTGTTTGGGGTCTTCTGATGACTTTTACCTGATTCTATTGACACCTCATGATTGCACTGGCTGGTATCCTTCTTCCATGTGAACTTATTGCTTCTCTGCTAGATGGCCACTTGTTTGCCTTTAAGCATTTAAGACCCCATATGCTATATCTTTTGATAGCCAGACACCATCTGCTTTCTTCATATTTGTTTATGCGTACATTTTGTCTTCATTGATTGTGCTGGGAGGGTGAGCATCAGAGAATGCCAGGTTGTTAGAACAGTGTTCTTGTGCTGAGGGAGGGTCTAAGAAATGGCCCAAAACCTGTCCACTTCCTCAATGCATTGCCATATAAATATATGTACATAGGCTAATACCTCTATTTTTATGAATTAATGTATTTAATATATATACACACCTGTGCTTATACCTGTATTTATGGCTTTGTTTTCTAGATCTTTCCTCTGTTTCCTTTTATCTTCCTCCTGCCTCACTATCATGCTTGCCCTTCTTCTGTGTCTTAGTAATTCCATTTAGCTAGATTGCTATTGCTTCAATACCTCCAGGATCTCTAGGTCCTCCTCATTGTTGATTTTAGTTCCTAGTTGTTGCCTTGTGGATGGCATTGTTTTCTCACCATTCCATTCCCCTGCCCCAGCCTGGTTTTAGTTGCTGATATTGAGCTTCTTCAACATCTCTTCTTGCAGATTTCTTCGATTTCATTTCTGTGTATTCCATCCGGAGGAGTCCATGTGTTACAGTGGTCTTTAATGTCATTGAGAAAGGGTATTTACAGTGAAGAAATTGGTTTTTCAAAATTCTATCATGTGAGGTCCAACTTCATTTCTATCACCAAGATTTTATTTTCCAACTTCCGTTCCTTCTCCTTTGTTTCCAACCTTTGCACTGCAATCACCAACAAGTATCAATCCTTGCACAGTTCATCAATTTCAGATTGAAGAGGTAGATGGACTTCTTCAATTTCTTCATCCTTAGTTTTAGGGATTGGTGCATAAGCTTGAATAATAAGTTTATTCCTGACCAAGCCAGACTCAAAAACGGAACCCACTGTCATTGAATCAATACTGACTCTTAGTGACTCTTCCCCCCCCCCCCCCCCCCCCGTTATAGATTTCTGATACTGTAATTGTTTACTGGAGTTTACAGTGTGTTCCCCTCTGAGTTGCTGGTGGTTACAAACTGCGGACCATGATGATTGCATCCCAATGCATAACCGCTACACTTCCAGTGCTCACAAATAAGAAAGGCCAGATTATTTACTTTTTAAAAAATAACTAAAGATTATTGCTAAGTTATGGGAGAAATATCAAGCCTGGAGGCTTTCAAGTTCATGCAGTAATTATGTTGCCAGGAGATAAGATCCCAGAAGCCACTTACTGTTTTGAAAAATCAAAATTTGTTTCTGCAAACATTTGACAGAAGGAGGCCATGGGGTTTGCTACCTACAAGACTGCTTCAAAATTCAGTGAAAATGAAAGAAATTATATTTACCTATGTGGCAAGTTCAAGGGAATGTTCCACGGGGTTTGTTAAAATGAACAAAGGACTTCAGCAAGGGGTCAAAGGAGACATATTTCACAGAAACAGAAGGCATCCTGGGGTTGCCACTCCCAAAGGTGTCAGGCTCCATCGCTTATCTACATGACCTTGCTTGTCCAGATGGTTTTGTTTGTTCAAACTGCTGACTTGGAACATGCTTTACTAAAAAAGTTTGAAGGGGATATTTCATTCAAAGGGGGCTGCTATACTTTGATTTTTAGCACTTCAAACGGTAATGCACTAGATTCCAAACCATATTAAATTTCCAGTATTTGATCAAACAACAGACTAGTTCTTTTACTCTCTTTATCAATAGAATTCATATAAGGAGACAATGAACCCGGGTGGCATAGTGGGTTACATGTTGGGCTGCTAAGCTCAAGGTCAGCGGGTTGAAACCACCAGCCCTTCTTCTGGAAAGACTTAGGGTGTTCTTCCCCTGGAAAAATTTACAACCAGTCTACTATGGCTTATAAGGTCCCTATGGATCAGAATTGACTTGATGGTAGTGAGTCTGGGCTTGGTTTTAGAAGAACCAAGGCAGCACTGCAATGAGTCTTTGGCTAAGACAAGGATGCTTACAGAGGGAAGGTCACCTTGGAACTGATGGGCGCACATGAAAATGAATCTCCATGTAGGAAGGGAAAATTCAAGATGCGATAAAACTTGTGAAATCTCCTGTGTGGTCAATTGCCCAGTTCGCAATGTATTGGGTCCTGATGTGCTACAGAATAGAATAATTCCAGCTCAGGGTTTTCGAGGCTGTTATCTTCTGATGAGAATTTTTTTGGTCTTAATTTTATTTATTTATTTTAACTGTTCAATTGCCCTTTTAACTATATACCATTCAATTCAATAATTCAATCATATAATTCAATCATTGCCACAAACTATTTTAGACCATTTTCTTCTTCCTTTTTGCTCTTTGTTATTTGTGTAATTATTTTTTTAATTATGGCAAAAATATACACCACAACACATTCTTCAATTCATTAAGATTTGTATGTATATTTCAGTGCCATTGATTATATTCTTCATATTGTACCATCATTATTGTTATCCTTTTCTAAATTATTCCACCACCATTAATATAAACTCAGTGCCCCCTAAGCAAAAACTTTTCTTCCTTCACTCATGGTAGCCATAGGTCAAGTTTTGTTTCTTTTTTTTAAAGTAGTTTTCTTGATATAATATTCACATATCACACTTCCATAGTTAAATTGCTTTGAAAAAGAGTTGGGTATACATCATCACAATCAGTTCTAATTCTCTCTCCACCTGCTGCCTTCACTGCATCCCCAATAATCATCGCATCATCCACTCCTCGGTGCTCCCTAAACTTGGAAACCAAAGAGAAACAATAAAAAATAAAAACAAAGCAGAAATAAAATGATAATTATTATAATATACTGATAGAAAACAAACAAAAATCATAAGAAGTAATTGAAAGATCACCATCACTATTGAAAAAACCAGAGAAGAAATTTATGTCATGGGACAAGCAAGAAATATTTGAGCCTAGAACAAATTCAACTTGCACCAAGAAGGAGGTCAGCTGACCAAGTGTCATTTTACACCTTGGTTGAGCCACCATAATCTGGTTGACAATAATCTCTGTCTGAGTCCTTTGCCTGTGACTAGAGGAGATATACCCGAAGCTTTATCTGACTGGCTACTCTGCAGATGGATTTGGGGCTCTCCCTGTCCTCCACAGTGTTCTACAAATTGAGTGCTCACAATTTAAACTGTGATACTTTTTCTTTTGTTATATTTAGATTTTGTCATTTTCATGTTTGGATCACACAGGATTTTTTCCCCTATGGTGCTACTGGTGGGGAAGAGGAGAATTGAGCCATTCACTTTTAGGTTAGTAGTCTGTCACAAACCGTGTCCACTACTTAGGGTCCATAGCTTGAGGGTGTAACAAAACCATGGAGATTATTTGAAAAATGTCAAGAGGTTTAGTAAAATGTACGATTAGCAGAACTTTTGCTCTGAGAGTGAAGGTCTTGAAGTAATTATTGGGACTATAAATAAAACTGACTCATTAAGGAAATCTCAATACATATTTTGATATTGGAATAAAATTACTGATCAACTATTTGCATCTACTGTACTGTATGATTCTAGACAAATACACTTGGTTAATCCAGGTTTTAATTGTCCCCTGTACCCAGGGATAAGGGAATAACAATTGATTCAAAATCAGTGATAAGGGGGGTGAGAGAAGTTCAATAGGGATTGAACAATAATAATGTAACAGAGAAAAAAATACTGAAACCCAAATGAAGACTGAGCATGATAGTGGGACAAGAGAAAAGAAAAAGGAAATAGAGGAAAGAACTTGGGGGGGAGGGTAAAAGGCATTTATAGAGGTTTAAATACAGACATCTACATAGGTGCATATATTTATATGTGACAATGGAGAAATAGATCAATGAGCATATACTTATAGACTTAATAGTAGGACAGTAGATGGGCATTGGACCTCCACTCAAGTACTCCCTCAGTGCAAGAAAATTTTGTTCTATTAAACTGGCATTCTTATAGGGCATTGTTTTTTTTTTTGTTGTTGTTATCATTGTTTTGTTTTCTTTGGTTGCTTCATTTTAGAAAGCCTTTTTTTTGGGTACATATTATTACCTTTGATGTTTCTCTAAATAAGAGCGGCTGGATGAACAGTCTGGAGGCGAAAACGATGGGACTGATGGTTCCGGGGGGGGGG
>PVJH01044641.1:0-12886 GCA_004026705.1 Nesogale talazaci | reverse complement strand
CCCCCCCCCCCCCCCCCCCCCCCCCCCCCCCCCCCAGAAGAATGCACTTCAGAGGATAGCACTGAGGCTACAACTCAGGGAGAACAAAGAAGGAGGGAAGGACAGTGGAACACATCCTGGCCCACTTAGCCTCAAGGACGACATTCCTGCTCAGAGCAGCCAATGCACAGAGAGACCATAGGACAGCGCCACTAGGAGGCACAACTTCCCTCACTGACACAGCACTGCTAGGGATCACACTGGAGACACAGTGTGGGAATCATGCCTGATCTGACCCCAGCACATCAGGCAAAACACTGAGGGCATGCAACAGGGCAGCAAGGGGAGCAAAGTCAGGAAGTGCCCAGGGAAGACCAAAAAAAGATTTGGGGGCCAGAGTGTGGCACCCCAACAATGTGCCTGGAAAATGCCCCTAAAAGATAGCAAGCAGCCTTGGAACTACTTACAGGCTTTTCTTTTTTTGTCATTGCTTTTTATTGTTATTGTTTTATTTTTTTTCTTTTACTTTGTGTTTTGTCTTTGGGCTTATTGTCTCTGCTTGTCTATCTAGATAAGATAGGCAGTATAAACAATCCAGTGGAGAAAACAACAGATCCGTCAAACGTTGGGGGTAAGGGGTGTTGGTAGAACACAAGTGAGGGGGAGGAAGGGGGATGTCAACTAACCCAGGGACAAGGGAACAGTGATCTAAAACTAATGTTGAGGGTGTAGGATGCCCGGCGGGGCTGGCTCAAGGCCAATGTAGCTGAATGGAACTACTGAAACCCAAATGAAGGCTGAGCATGATAGTGGGACAAGAAGAAAGTAAAAGGAAATAGAGGAAAGAACTAGGAGGCAAAGGACATTTATAGAGGTCAAAATACAAGTATATCCACAGGAGCAAAGGCTGGGCCTCCTACTCCTACCACCAGAGGGTAGTAATGCTCCCCCCCCCCCAAATACGAGTATGTACATATGTAAATATATTTTTATGTAAACGATAGGGAAATCTACATGTATTTATATGTTAAGTATTAAGGTAGCAGATGGACATCGGGCTTCAAACTCAAATACTTTTTGTTTGTTTTTTCCCAAGTACTTTCTCAATGCAAGAACACTTTATTTTAATAACCCAGCATTCTGTGATGCTCACCTTCCCGATATGATCACTAAAGACAAAATTGGTGCATAAGCAAATGTGGTGAAAAAAAGATGATGGTGCCTGGCTATCAGAAGATACAGTATCTGGGCTGAGCCCTGGTGGCGTAGTGGTTGTGCGTGGGATTGCAGCCCACTAGGATGGAGGTTCGATTATAGCTCCACGGAGCAAAGGCTGGGCCTCCTACTCCCACCACCTGAGGGCAATGATGCCCCCCCCCAAAAAACAAACAAACAAAAAAGATACAGTATCTGAGGTTTTAGAGGCTTGAAGATAAACAAAGTTTACCTAGCTGAAAGCATCAAAGCCCATAAGGAAAAAGCACATCAGCCTGTGTGATCCTGCGGTATCGATGGGATCAGGCATCAGGCATCAAAGACCCAGAACAAAAAATCATGAGTAACAAATGTACAAGTGTGCTTTGCATACAGTGGATGGATTGTGATAAAAGCTGTATGAGTGCCTAATAAAATGATATTTAAAAATTTTCAAAAATTATATGGATGTGAATAGGTGGAGGGTGGGGGTGGGGTGTGTACAGAATGGAAACCCAAAGCCCATCTGTAGACAATTGGACATCTCCTTATAGAAGGGTCATAAGGAAGAGACAAGTCAGTCAGGTGCAGTATAGCACCGATAAAATATACAACTTTCCTCTAATTATTTAATGCTTTCTTCCCCCCACTATCATGACCCCAATTCTATCTTTTTTTTTTTTTTGGCATCACTGCCCTCTGGTGGGAGTAGGAGGCCCAGCCTTGTTCCTGAAGAACTGCTGCTGGACTTGAGCTGCCAAGACCGTGGGCCACAGTCCCGCACTCAACCACCAGGACTCAGCCCCCAATTCTATCTTATAAATTAGGCTAGATCAGAGCATGTACACTGGTGCAGATAAGACCTCACAACAGGGAATACAGAACAGATAAACCTTTCAGGACCAATAATGAAAGTAGCAACACCAAGAGGGGAAGAGGAAGGTGAGGGTAGAAAGGGGGAACCCATCACAATGATCAACATATAACCCTCTCCTGGGGGGGATGGACAATGGAAAAGTGGGTGAAGGAACATTGCCATCAGTGTAAGACATGAAAAAAAATTATCGAGAGTTCATGAAGGAGGGAGGATCACGGAGGGTGGGGAGTAAGCTGATACCAAAGGCTCAAGTAGAAGGAAAATGTTTTGCACATGATTTAAACATATGTACAAATGTGCTTTATACAGTGGATGTGTGTATGGATTGTGATGAGAGCTGTAGGGGTCCTCAATAAAATTATTTTTAAAATAAATTAATTTTAAAAAGAAAATCATAAAAAATAATAAAATGCAACACAGAAATGTCTCAATGCAGAAGAAAGCAAAAATACTAAAACTAGACTAAGTTAAAATTTAATTTAGATATATCTGTATTAGAATTTAACCTAAGAATACCTGCAAAAAATAAAAAAGAATAATAAGGATTCCTGGTGGGCCTACTCCCACCACCTGAGGGCAGTGATGCCTAAATAAATTAAAAAAAAAAAAAAAAGGATTCCTGGTGGGTAGGAGAAGGAGGGGGTAAAAGGGAAGCTGATATCAAAAAGTTGCAATTATACAATTATGCTTGATCTAATTGAACTATGGCATATTATGATATCTGTTATATCTCCAAATAAAATGATTAATTAAAAACAAACACACACAAAAAACCCCAAACACACATAAATAAAATTTAAGTGGACTAAACTATGCCAAAACATTGACATTACACCCTTGTTTTAAGTTATTACTATTTTTTAGTATATATTTTTTCATTGTAGTTGTGTTAGTTCGGGTAGACTAGAGAAACAAATTTATAAACACGCATATGGATATAAGGGAAAGATTTATATACAAGAGGAATGGAACAAAAAAAAAGAGGAATGGAACATTGAGAAAGCATTCCTACCCAGCCCAGTCCAAGGTCATAAGTCCAATATTAGCTTATATGTCTGATACCAGTCTATAAAGTCTCCTTCTGTGCAATGACACCAGAACAATCACAGGCCAGTGGGTGCAGAGTCTTATGTATACAGGAGTAGTAGAAGCAGTAGCAGCATCCCAGTGCTGGCAAGGGTCTCCCCATGCCTCCTCATTTCCAGACCGCAGGGTCCATCACCAGTATCCTGTAGTGGTAGAAGCATCTCAGCATTGATTGATCAGGGTCTCCCCGTAGCCTCCCAAGCATCTCAGCACTGGTAGGAGCCTCCACATGACTTCTCTGGACCCAAAGGTTTGGTCCCATCAGGGTAAGCCCATGTGGCTTCTTCTTTGGCTCCTCCAGCCTCCACAAATCAGAATCTATCAGCATGCTGTCATCTCATCTTGTCAGTAGTTCGTCTTCAAAGAACCGAGTCGAGGGTCTTTCACCTCCAATTGGTTAATACTATGAGACTTCCCAGAATTCTCAGGAGAAAGCCATGCCTACACAGAGGCCTCATTGGCTATCTCCAGATTGACAGGCTCGACTCCACCCCTTCACTCCCAGTGCTGAAATTGACACCGATCAGTGACTGTCACAGTAGTTTTCTATTTTTTTCAATTGAAAATGTTCAATTTTTCTTTATATATTTTTATCAGAGAGGCACATTTTCTAATATTTTTTAGATAATTTATGTACAGAAATCAGTAGTTGAACAAAACAGAGAAGATCCATAGCTGTCATTTTCTTTGTCTTGGATTGTTAAAGAAGCAACATGCCTAAGAAATCTTTAGTGAAAGTCAAGTAACATAATACATAGTTTCACACAATTAAATTACCCCATGGTTTTGCTCATGACTTATAATAGCAATGCCTATGGATACTTGTAGAAGAACACTTTCTAGTGAGCTCAGTAAAATCATCTCTATAGGAGAGCTGTATTTATTTATTTTGGGGGAGAGGGCCACTGCCCTCTGGTGGTGGGCTCAGCCCTGTATTTATTTATTTATTGTATTTATTTATTTTAAGGGAAAGAAATCTGCTCGAGTTTTATATCTCTGAAAGTGACAATAAATTTACTAATTTGGAGGGCCTGAGCCCTGGTGGCATAGTGGTTGTGTGCGGGACTGCGGCCCACTGAGTTGGCGGTTCAAATCCCTCAACAACTCTCCTGAAGCAAGGCTGGGCCTCCTACTCCCACCAGAGGGCAGTGTTGCCCCCCACAAAAAAATGTACTAATATAGGAATAGTAATAATATATCAGAAGCAGATAAAAAAATGGAATTTCCGGCTGAGCCCTGGTGGTGTAGTGGTTGTACGCGGGACTGCGGCCCACTGGGACAGAGGTTCAATTCCAGCAGTGGGGCTGGGCCTCCTACTCCCACCACCGGAGAGCAGTGATGCCCCCTCCCCCCCCACAAAATGGAATTTCCTTGTGGTTCTTCTTAGTTTTGCTCTGATGTGAGTCTTTTAACTCAAGGCCTTTTGGGTTTGGTATCACTGAGGTTCTGTGGGGAAACTTGGCTATTGTCAGCCAAGTTTAGTAACAACTGGTAATAGGAGAGGACTCATAATAAGTAGAGCAGGAAGAGGACAGAGGTTCTGGTAAATGTGGGCAAGACCAATGAAAATTTTATAGCCCCACTTAGAATTTTTGCAGCCTAATGACTTTTTTTTTTTTTTTTGCAGCCTAATGACTTTTAATTCTATTGGGTTTCACTAATCTCCAGAGTAGATTCAGTAATGTTGTCTCAATTTATCTCTGAGGCCTAGTTTTCCTTAGATGGAATGCAGGCTGAACTAGTACTTCTTGCTTCCCTTTGCACAGGAAAATGATGGATTCTGGACAGATTGATTTCTACCAACATGACAAGGTTTGCTCCAATACCTGCAGAAGCACCAAATTTGATCTTCTGATCAGCAGCGCCAGAGCTCCAGTGCCAGGACAGCAGACAAGTGTGGTGCAGACACCCACTTCGGCTGATGGTAGGGGGTAGGAAACCACCTGAAAACACACTGTACTTTTCAGCAGCCTTTTTCCATAATGCTCCTTTTTGTTCCTTAATTTTAATGCCTGGGGGTGTTGATGTCCTTTGTTGTCAGGTAAACTTAGGTGGAATACCATGCTTTGGAAACAGACTTCTTTCTTGTTCTCTCACAAATGAGTTGTATTGGCCAGCTCTCTTCCTTCTTGCTTACATGTGTTGTATTCACTAGACAGATGATGCAGTAGTTCTAATGATGATTCAACTGTTTCACTTCCCTACCTTTGGGCTTACGTGGGTTAAACTTAAATACAGTTTTGGAAATCTTTTACTAGTGGTCAAGTCAGGAAAGTGGATTAGAATGGTGAAAGGTTTTCAACATGTATTAATCTGGGTAGACTAGAGAAACAAATTCATAAACACGCATATAGATATAAGGGAGAAGGTTATATACAAGAGGAATGGAACATTGAGAAAGCATCCCAACCCAGTCCAGTCCAAGGTCATAAGTCCGAGATTAGGCCCTATTTCCGATACCAGTCTATAAAGTCTCCTTCCAACTTAAGAAGCATGTGCAGTGACACCAGGACAATCACAGGCCAGTGGGTGCAGAGTATTATGTATCCAGCTGGGGTAGAAGCATCTCGGCGCTGGCAGGGGTCTCTCTGTGGCTTCTCCGGCCCCAGAGGTATGGTCCCATCCAGACAAGCCCATGTGGCTTCTCCTGTAGCTCCACCGGTCTCCAGGAATCAGGATCAATCAGCATGCTGTCATCTCATCTTTTCAGTAGTTCATCCCTCAGAGACTGAGTCAAGTCTCTGTCTTCCAATTGCGAAAATACTGCGAGACTTCCCAGAATTCTCAGGAGGAAGCCAACCCCACACAAGAGACCTCATTGGCAATCTCCAGAGTGACAGGCTAGACTCTCCCCCTACACTCCCAGTCATAAAATTGACATCAAGTACCTGACCGCCACACAACCACTGACGTACAGCCATGTCTCACTGGCTGAACTATAAACTCAAGAGAGCAGACTGTAAAGGATCAAAGGTATTTTTGCCTGGAAGGTCTCGTTTCCCAAACTGAGACTTCCTTCGAAATGCATGGCAGGATGAGCAGACACTTAACTTTAGTATTGTTGAGCTTGGGGCTTGGGCTTCTGACTATTCAGAAAACATGGACCCATGTGAGGTCATTATTAAGAATTTAGTTAATCCAGCTGGAAACAGCCCAACTGGACAGAATGTATCTTAACCTACTACCAAAAAGATTTTTAAACATGCCTGACAAATTCTCAAGAATGCTGAAGGATGTCAAAGGTGACAGAAGTATTGTTCTAAAAATAACCTTTAAGGATATCCTGTGAGGAATCACGGGTGAATAAAGGCCAAATATTTTAAAGTATATCTTTTGAGGAAAGTATAAAATATTTAGCAATCTGAATTTTTGGTTAATTGACTCACAAAAAGTGAAATATGCACAAATTAGTTTTTTTTTTTATTTGGCCCAATCTCCTCTACCTGATTATTGATATTGCTGATATTTGTTTGAGTACTGGTATCTTCCATGTGTGCAGTTCTCACTTCTCATATATATTAATAGTCATTTAGATCAGTTTGCATTTTCTCAATTCTTTTTGATAGAAAAGATTCTTCTGTGAATCTGTTATGATTTCTATTTAATTTTATCTTATGGTCTCATTTCTTGCTTTCTCTTATATAGTCTGATAAATAAATTTATAGCAAATAAACTAATAGTTAACAGCTTCAGGTTTCCTAGATGCGTAGTATCCAATGTGTTTATTAAAGATTCTTGACTGAAAAAAAAAGAGAGAGAAAGAGACTCTTGACTGTGTTTTTCATTTAACATTATCTCAAAGCCTTTTCACTCTCACTTACCTAGGACATGTAGTCTGGTAGTCATGCCCACCTTCATTTTTTTCTAGCAATTGCTTAGGAAGCAATTGCCCTCTGTGATTTTTTTTTTAACTTTCATTTTCTATTCAGAGTAAGAAGAAAAGACTTTCTGTTGCAAGACAGCTCTCTTTAGAAACGCCAATTACCTTGCTTGCCTAAGACTCTAGTATTTAAAGTTTGGGTCTGTAGACAATGGCAGGAGCTCAGTGGCTGTGTTTATGAGGTGGAGGATAGCTGTATTGTTGTTGTTGTTGTTGTTGTTGTTGTTGTTGTTTTTAATCAAATTCACTGACTTTGCCTCCATTGAACTTCTTGTAGGCAGCATCACACAGATTGCCATCTCAGAGGAGAGCATGGAAGAGGCAGGGCTGGAATGGAACTCTGCCCTCACTGCTGCCGTCACCATGGCCACAGAGGAGGGCATGAAGAAAGGCTCAGAGGAGATTTCAGGTACCCTCCAGTGGGCCTCAGTCCAGCTTGTGGGGAGTTTGTGACTCTTAGCGTCATCATGCTTATAGACTTAAAAAACTGCTTAATTAAAACAAAACTAAACTTGCTTAGTTATATTTTTAGTTCGCTTCATATATATTAACATGCATGGTAACTACAAACAAAATTGTAGCTACTTACTTTAATCCATGCAATAACTCTGCAAAGATACGTTTTGCGCGTGTGGAAATGGGAGTTCCGAAAGTTTCAGCAACTTACCTGTTTGCCAGTTTGTGTCAGGGCTGAATTCAGCTGTTTGATTTGTAGTCCATGCTTTTCAGCCTACCAATTCGCCAAGAAGTGGTCCCGAAGAAAATCCTTTGGTTGGAAATTCTTTTAAGTTTAACTTCATCAAAGACTGTGTCTACGCCTCTTTTGTTTACTCTGTCTTGTTGCTGCTTGTACCAGAGGACACTTTGATGTTCTGGAAAGGAATAGCTGACGTAGGGCTGATGGAAGAGGTCGTCTGCAATATACAGAAGGAAATAGAGGAGCTACTCAGGGGAGTTCAGCAGCGGCTCATCCAGGCGCCATTCCAGGTGACAGGTAACTAAACTAATCTTAACAATATGGTCATTCATTGAACAGTCATAGCTCAAGTCAGGTCCTGTTAGCCTCTTGGTAACTTGGAGGTAGGGTTATTATTAATCTCCTTTTACAGATAAGGAAATTAAGGTCTATAAAAGTGAAGACTCCCCGGTGGCGTAGTGGTTGTGCGCGGGACTGCGGCCCACTGGGACGGAGGTTCAATTCCAGCAGTGGGGCTGGGCCTCCTACTCCCACCACCGGAGAGCAGTGATGCCCAAAAAACAAAACAAAACAAAAAGTGAAGACTCATACACATATTGAAAGTTGGAATGATTTACCTGTGTTGGAATATTCTGCTGTTTTATCAGTTACAGACTTTCAGAACTGTTGTGCTCTCTTACAGCTGTCTTTGGACACTTGAAGGATACTTGCTGCTGTAAAGGATGTGAAAGGATGTTCTAATCATCTGATATAAATTGGGTTATGATGGAACCACATAATGACCATATACTATACATTTAAGCTACTTTATAATCCTTATGAACAAATATTTAAATAACTCTGGGGAGGGAATCTTTTTTAATTTAGAAGAATCCATGTTTTGGGGGTTTTTTTTCCCCGCATCACTGCCCTGGTGGGAATGGGAAGCCCAGTCTTGCTCCTGAAGAGCTGCTGCTGGATTTGAACCGTCAGCCCTGTGAGCTGCAGCCCCGCGCACAGCCACTAGGCCACCCGGGCTCAGCTGAAGACTATGTTTTGTGGTTGTTAGGTGCCATCCCGTGGGTTCCGACTCATAGCGACCTTATGCAGAGCAGTGAGACACTGCTGATCCGGCACAATCCCCACACTTATTTTCTGTTTGAGCCCATTGTCGCAGCCACTGCATCAGTGTGCTTTGTTCACCGTCCCTTTACGTCACCCAGCACGATGTCCCTCTCCTGGTAGCATGACCCAATACACCTCCTTGCCTCTAAGGAGCATTTTCGTTGTACTCCTCCCAAGATATCTATTTGTTCTTTTGGAAGTCCATGATGCTTGCAGTGTTCTTTGCCAGGACCGTAGCTCAAATGCATCAATTTCCCTTTGGGCTTCCTCATTCACTTCCCAACTTTGACATGCATATAAGGCGATTGAAGAGAGTAGACTAGCAGGAGGTTCTTTGGGCAGACACCTGAACTGATAAACTGGCCAAGTAACAAGCTGGAAGGGGGAACATTCTAGTCAGAGGGAACAAAGACCCTAAAGTGGGAATAAGCCTAGTGGGTCCCAGGAATTACATCGTGGCGCAGTCACAGTAGGCTAAGCTGTGGGAAAAGTGACGCGTCACATGGAAGAAGGAATCATGCCCAGGAGCCTTGACTAGAACTTTATAACTTTTTACTGTAAGCGTCACAGTGATCATGAACAAAGGGAGTGGGGTAATCAGAATGATACTTTTCAAAGATCACTTTGGCTGATAGCAACCATGTACGTCAGATTAGAACTGCACTTTTTGTTTTCTTTTTTTGGGGGGGGCATCACTGCCTCTGGGGGTCGTGGGCGCTACCCAGCACTGCTCCTGAGAACCGCCAAGCCCGCGGGCCGCAGCCCCGCACTCAACCACTGACGCTACCGGGGCTTTTTGTTTTGTTTTCTAAGGTGGTAAAATACTTATGGGAACAATACACGCCATCCTTCTCTCCCACTTTGGTTTCTGTATGGAGAGTAGCCCATCTGATGTCCTGGAGGAATGAGTTCAGATGGTGGTGTCATTGGTTGGCGTGGTAGAGGTAGATCTGGGAAGCAGTGATCATTTTGAATGTGGAAGTAAAGTCTTACCAATAGTAAATGTAAGATAAAAGTGAAAGAAGGTCAAGGCTGGACCTCCTACTCCCACCAGGGCAGTGATGCCCATAAAAAAATTGAAAAATTAAAAAGAAAAAGTGAAAGAAGGAAACCCAGGCAGCTTGAACATTTTTACCTGAAAAGTGAACGATGATCCCATTAACTGGAATACAGACCACTGGTAGAGGAAAAGGTTTAGAGGGGAAATCAAAACTGTTTTTTCACTTGTTAAATTAAGATGCCTATGAGGCCTTCAGAGGAGTTCTGTAATACTGTTGGTAAGTGGCCAACTACAAGGTCAGCCTTTCTCACCCCCCCCCCCTTTTTATACTCTCCAGCAGCCTTTCATACCCACCAGCCGCTCCTCAGAAGAAACGTGAGGGTGGCCGCTCCCATAAAGCTTGACAGCCTCTAAAACCCTATTTAGGGCTTTGTTCCCTTTGACCAGGTCAACAGTTCTCAACCTGTGGGTCACAGCCCTTTAGGGGTTGAAGGACTTTTTCACAGGGGTTGCCGGATTCATAACGGTAGCAAAATTGCAGTGATAAAGTAGCAACGAAAATAATTTTATGGTGGGGGGTCACCACAACCTGAGGAACTGTATTGAAGGGTCACAGCACTAGAAAGGTTGAGAACCACTGGACTCGGTTATCCTACTGTCGCTGCCCCACAATTAATCCCTGAACCTCATTAAGCTTCTTCCTCCTTCGAGATCTTTGTTCCCTCAGATATTGTGGCATGCAGAAAATAAGTCAGGGCTGGAGATGTGCATATGGGAGTTGTCAGTATTTGAAACCATGAAACTCTGGAAGAGAATATAGATAGAGAAGCGCTCTCAATTTAAAAAAGTAGTGACAGCAAGTATTGATAATATACATAAAGGAGGACAGAAATAATGTATGCTCGACCCTATATATCTTGAAGGTAAGTATTATTAAACACATTTGTTTGAGGTGAGAAAACTGCAGAATGAAATGACATGTGATACATCTCTATTAAAAAATAGGCAAAATTAAGAGAGCCCCCTAATTTCTGGGTTGTTTCATACTTGTAAGCAACAAGGCAGGCAGTTGATGGAATGTTTCTGTTTTAGCTCAACAGGCATGTCTTTTGTTTCAAATAGATGCTGCTGTTCTCAACAATGTAGCACACACCTTTGGTCTAATGGATACCATCAAAAAGGTTTTGGACAACCGGAGGAACCAAGTGGAACAGGGAGAAGAGCAGTTTCTTTATACTTTGACAGGTGTGTGCAACTGAGCACCCTTCTTAGATGAACTAATACTGAATATCACTGGACTTTTCCCCTTTTCTTCGAATTCACATAGTAGCACATTATGCAGAGCTTCAAGTGCAGTAGAGTGGTGGAAAGGGAAGGAGCCCAAAGGTAAAAAGAAAGAAAGCAATATCACTGTCCTCCTCCTATATCCCTTTTGGGGACTTTTAATGAAGTCTGTTGGATTGTTCTATTAACCCAGCTATTAGGGTCCAGAAGAATCAAATTGAAATCGGCTTTGGTCCTGTTTTACATTATTGGCCCCATTCCTTTTAGTGGATGTAAATTTAGCACTTTCTCTTATTCATTGACATAACGACTGAAAGAATAGACTCAGATACAGCAACCGTCGTGAGACTAGCCCAGAAATGGTGGTGCTTTGTTTCGTTGTGCATAGGGTTGTTACCAGCCAGAACTGACTTGACACTAGCAAAACGTTATTGGTGCGAATCAGAAATTATGAAAACATGGATAATTTAACTTTATAGCCAGTAGTTCATCCTAGTCTCTAAATGAGATTGTAGAAATCAAAATTAAATAAGACAGACCTCGAAGCAGATAAAGTCGGTTTGGTGACAGAAACATGTCCCTGGTATTGTGGGAGAACAAAAGGAGTGGTTACTTACACTAAGCACCAGCAGTCAAGAGACCCTTTGGGAAGAGGTAAGGCAGTGAAACATCGAAAGAAAAAGAGGTACAGATTTCCAGTCATTGTAGAATGTTACAGGCAGTCATGAAGCCAAAAGAAAGAAATATTTAGTAAGAGAAGGATAATTTAGTTTTTTTTTTTTTTTTTTTAGGCATCACTGCCCTCAGGTGATGGGAGTAGGAGGCCCAGCCTTTGCTCCTGGGAGCCGGAATTGAACCTCCATCCCAGTGGGCCGCAGTTCCGCGCACAACCATTATGCCACCAGGGCTCAGCCCAATTTAGGGTTGTGTTTTTTTTTTGTCAGCTAATTTAGGTTTTTTAGATACATTTTTGTACCCAATTTATATTTAAGCTGAGTTACTGAATTCTTTCTGAGATACCATGTCACTGGTTCTCTTTAAGAATGCTGGGTGGGGGCTGAGCCCCAGTGACGTAGTGGTTGTGCGCGGGACTGCGGCCCACTGGGGTGGAGGTTCAATTCCAGCTCCACGGAGCAAAGGCTGGGCCTCCTACTCCCACCACCAGAGGGCAGTGATGCCTAAAAACACACACAAAAAAATGCTGGGTGGCTAGAATCCTGTTTTATGGATGAGCCACAAGGGCAGCAGTTCTCAACCCATGGGTCACAACCCCTTTGAGAGTCAAACGACCCTTTCACAGGGGCCGCCTGAGTCATAACTGTGCAAAATTACAGTCATAGAATAGCAACAAAAATGATTTTTTTTTTTTTTTTTTTTGTGGCATCACTGCCCTGGTGGGAGTAGCAAGCCCAGCCTTGCTGCTGGATTTGAACTGTCAACCCTGTTGGTCGCAGTCCTGCAAACTACCACTAAACCACCAGGGCTCAGCCAACAACAAAAATAATTTTATGGTTGGGGAGGGGTCACCACAACATGAGGAACTGTATTCAAGGGTCATGATATTAGGAAGATTAAGAGTCACTGCGGGCTGAGCCCCGATGGCGTAAGTGGTTGAGTGCGGAACTACAGTCCGCAGGCTTGGCAGTTCAAATCCAGCGGCGGCTGCGTAGTGCCCACAACCACCAGAGGCAGTGATGCCCACAAAAAAAAAAAAAAGAGTCACTGCACTAGAGGCTGAGAGAAGACAATCACTTGCTTAAGACTACATCAATACTTAGTAGCAAA
>PVJH01044640.1:0-12874 GCA_004026705.1 Nesogale talazaci | reverse complement strand
CGAGCCCCGGTGGCGTAAGTGGTTGAGTGCGGGACTGCGGCCTGCGGGCTTGGCGGTTCAAATCCAGCGGCGGCTCTCAGGAGCAGCACTGGGGAGCGCCCACAACCACCAGAGGCAGTATTGGCCCCCCTCCAAAAAAGCAAAAAAAGCTTGAATTTGTCAAAATTAAAATGTTAGTTCTTAGCCAAATGTTAGTAGTGGCTACTATATTGGACAGTGCAAAATAGACTGCTTCAATCATCACAGGAAGTTCTGAGGGGCATCTAGTGTAGACACACCACTGTTACCTCCTACAAATGAACATGTTTTTCAGTGGGTTGATGTTTTAATGATAATACATAACAAAAAATAAAACTAAAAATATTGTGTCTTTATTGATTGCCTTTACAGTTACTTCAATGAAAACCAGTACCCAGATGAAGCGAAGAGAGAAGAAATTGCAAATGCTTGCAATGCAGTTATACAGAAGCCAGGTAAGTCTCGAGCACAGCCGTGTCTGATGCAGCCCACAGTTACACATCGGCAGTTAAGACACGGTGTCTCCCCTTATAGTCGCATCTCTCTGCTCTCTCCCCACTCACTCTGTGCCGGCCTTCTGCAGGCATTCACTGCGCGATTCCATTCTCAGTATTCAAAATCAAATGCTCACCCTAGGGAAGGATCCTGCACAGCATTCTTATCTAAGTATGTGTAGATTTATTTTTCAGAAATTTCATATGACGATATCAAATCCACAATAATAGTAAGGTTTAAAATATTTAAGCAAGATTGATCTAGGTTACTTGCGTTTGTTATAAAGTATACAATTCTATATTGCTGCTTGGGAGAGGAATTGTTTTGGTGTTTAGTTGCTAGGTCTTTCCTATGTTTCTGTGCAATTCAGCAGGGCCACTGAATTCATAGGTAGTTGCTTGTGTGTCTCCCTCGCCCCACCTCTTCCCCATCCTGTGCTACAATAGGCCACATTTTACAGTTTTAATTACCAGAAACCACCCTCAGTTAAGTGGATATGATCGATCTCCATTTGTCTGGTTATTTTTATGGGCAAACAGTAATTATCTCCTTTAGTGATAGGCCAGACTTTCAGCAATCTAGACCCTACAAACTCAGCTCCACGTGCACATAAGCACGAGCTTCTGCCCCCTTATTTCAGGTCGCAAGCCTGGCCCTAGCAAACCTGTGTTTTGGTCTCAGCCCTGTGGGTTAAAAGCTGAAAAATAGAAAAGGGCAGGACGAAGTATAAATGGCAGCATAGTGCGGTCAGTGGGGTGAGGCATCTGAGAACAAAGAAGATCATCAGTCTGGCGTACCGACTGAGTTCTGCCCTCCAACATCATTATGACGGTAGGGGAGGGGGTGATGGTGGTGACCTTTAGTCTTCCCGAAAACACGTGCGATACTCTGTGTCTGAGGCAACCTGGGAACATTCAGTAGAAGGTCTGGAAATGTACGTGAACTTCAGTTATCTGGAAACTTGACAGAGAATAGCATATTCAACTGGAACCGATTTGGTGAATTACCACAATCACCTAAAACTGGCTTGATGAATTTCCTTCATGCGTGTGGCTAATGTGTTTATTATTGAAGTTGTACATTATACTAGGTAGCGCTAAAAAGAGCCAGCTGTACAATGGTTTAGCAATAAGTTCCAACCAAAACATCTTTTAAAAAGAGAAAAGTAGTAAGTCTTTGAGACCTCTTCATTCTTGGTCCCAGATGTAAATGATCTGAATTGTGTTCCATGCATTCACAGGCAAAAAGCTGTCAGATCTGGAGCGTGTCACCTCCCTGAAAGTCTATAACTGGTTTGCTAACAGACGGAAGGAGATCAAGAGGCGAGCCAATATCGGTACTGTATCCGAGGGCTGCTTTCTCCTGAAAACGCTGTTTGTTTGAGGGAACTGTGGGGCTAACTAACCCTGGAATCTACACCCAACAAGATTGTCCTTGTGTTTTCCTTCATCATATTTTTAATTCACTAAAATGAATATTATTTATTCTCTGTAACGATGACATTGTTATTTATGAAACTCATTGCTCTTATGTTAAAGTATATGTTAGCCATACCTGGCTAGTGATTTCTGTGGTACCCATTAAAGATGTGTATAGGATTAAAAAAGGGAACTGATCAATAGGAAATATCCGATTGATAGAATTGAATGACAGAGCACCACAAGAGGCAGGAGATAAACAGCATGTAAGGAATTGGAAGTTGGAATTGAAAAAGATTTCGCTGAAGGATTGTTTTTGAACTTCTTGAATTACATTTTACTTATGACTCTACTTCCTCCTCAGTGTAACAACTTTCAAATGCTTCACAGCTCTCCCCCACGGTGCTCAAAGACTGGAAAGCCAGTCAGTCAGTTCGTGAACTACTGTTTGTCAAGCACCTGGCGAGCGTCTTAAGCTTTCCATGCATAGCAATGGGGCCGCCAGATGGCAGAGATGTCTCTCAACCCTGACCTGCATGTGCCATGGAATTTCATCCACCTTACATGTTAGTCTGCTGCCCCCAAGGTTGGCAGTGTGAAACCACCAGCCGTCCTTGTGCGAGAAAGACAAGGCTTTCCATTCCCATGAAAAGCTAGTCTCAGAACCCCACGGGGCACTTGGGCCCTGTCCTATAGGCTCGCCGTGAGTCAGAACCAGCTGTCTGGCAGTGAGTTTGGCTTGATCTCTGGTTATGTTTTAAAGAAATAAGTAGAGAAATCTAGGTTCTTATTGAATGGACTCTGACTTCCTCAGCACAAAAATTAATTCAGCATTTCCACCATTACAATAATGTCACAGATAATTTAGGGATCTCTATGCTTTTTTCGAAGAAGCAGCAATCCTGGAGAGTCATGGGATAGATGTACAGAGTCCAGGAGGCCATTCCAACAGTGATGACGTCGATGGGAATGACTACTCAGAGCAGGTGAGCAGTGCAAGAGAGGGTCTTGGTGACAGAGTGGATGGGACAGTGTGACAACTCAGCTCTGTGGGTGTGTTAGACTGGGGTGGGGGAGGGGAGGCAACCAAATGTCCCTCCACTCGTTCATGTGTCTAGTTAGATTGTCATGTAATTTGAAGGGAATGTGGTAAGATTCAGTTGTCCTGTTGACTTTGTGAGAAATCGCTGCTCACCCACATGGATTTATTGTCATACAACAGGATACTTGGCAAGTACGCAATGGGGAGGAGGAGGAGGGAAGAAGTTCAGAGGGAGGCAGAGAAGCAGAGAAGGTAGAAGAAGAGAGGAGGATCTGATCAAAACAAGCAAGTTACACCATTCACCACACACACACTCACTGTCTGAGAAATACTAGGGGCAACTGGGCAGCTGTGATCCATGCCTAAACATGTACCAATACAGGACCCACTGGCCAGTCCCACCCACTACAGCCCATTGCATTAGGAACCCTCGTGCCCTGATGAGTGGTTCTTCAGAATCTCCCTGGCACGCTGACACAAAGCCTCCCATCTGTCGATCGCCTGCATGTCTTCCCATGTCACCTCATTGCTTAGAAGACACGTATTTAATTGTAGCCACTGGATGGAATCATTCCATAACTAAGAATGTGGGAGCCCTTCCCACCCCCAGACCGCTATTACCAGGTTTCATGGAGATATTTATCAGGCTTAAAACCCACTTTCATCTGGATGAGGAAGAGCCTGTGTGGCGCCATCCCTCTAGGTCACCTCACCCAACCAAACTGTTGCTCTTCTCCTCTGCCAACCACAGATGCCGTCAACTGTGTTCCACCCTGACGTTGCCCCTTTTTTGGCAGCTTCAGACTGCTGCATGTCTGTGCAGAGGCGCTGCACACCCGAAAGACGACTCTGTGCACATAGAATGAAGCCACGCTGCCTGTGTGTCCCGGGAGTTCACTCGTCCCCTCTTAAGGTGCCCTAGCCCAGGTCAAGAGGGTACCCTGTATGTCTGGCTCATTGGAGACGTTGTCGTGACTTTCAGTCACCTCCCATAGATGGTGCCTTTCCACCTGTTTTACAGATGCCCTGAGAGTAACACATCCCCAGCTTTTTTCCCTAAGGGGCTTACCCTTTCAAAGTTCCTTAATACAGAGTTCCCCTGAAGATGTGACAGGTGAGAAACTCGCCCCTTTTGTGTTACACCATCTTCAGGTCCCGACATAGAGCCTGAAATGCCAGTTTCCTTTCACAGTTTTATTTTTTAACACACTGAGCTCGTACATGGAAGGAGAGCTTCACACTCCCTGCTAAATAAAACCCTGCCACTTTGAGTACACAGCTGCCTGGCGGCAGGTGAGTGCCACGCTGCTTCCACATCCACTTCAGGGGATTACACATGGGTCCAGTCCTTGCTGAAAAGGTTTTCTTGCCCGAAAGATGCATTTTTATCCATAAAACAATGAACATTTGGACTTCAAGATGTTGGTCTGGGGGATTCTGCCTGGTTCGATTTTTCTCAGTTCGTAGAGAGATACCAAAATGCTAAATATCAGATGGAAAGAAGTTAATAGCTCACCTGCCCAGCCTCCAAGAATCACTTCTATATTTGTTCCAAACAAAAAGCTCCAAACCGTTGGCTTTATTTCAGCCACTCCAGGCTTGATCGTCATCACCAGCAATCTTGCTGATTGAAAGAATCAAGTTCCCAGTAAAAGAATATATCCATGCTCTGTATCAGCTGGATCATAGCAGAGCCAACCTGGGTCCTTGGTCTGCTCTCCATTCAGTGTCTACTTAAATACAAGTCACCCCCCTCTCACGAGACACCTCCACGACCCCATTTCCTCCCATGAAGGGTATGCCTCCCTGCATCCCCTCGCCCAGCATGTCTTATTGGATTAGCGCTTGGTACCATCCTATTAATAACATTTTGTTTCTTATTTCTGTGCCTTTAGGATGACAGCACTAGCCATAGTGACCACCAAGACCCCATCTCATTAGCTGTGGAAATGGCGGCGGTCAACCACACTATCTTGGCATTGGCCCGACAAGGGGCCAACGAGATCAAGACAGAGGCCCTGGATGACGACTGATCAGGGAGGGTTAAACACAAGACGTTAACTTAGTTTTAGATGTAGCACCTTAGCAGACTTTCCTCGGTCCTTAACATGTGTTCTTACAGTATAACTTTGCAGTTTCTTGTATGTCAGTTAGCCATTAGGGTCTTGTTCTGTGAAGATGGCATGGTGCCCTCAGCCTTTGCATATACTCTCAGTATTAATTCCCAGTAAATAACCACCAACAACCAACCAACCAAACTTCTCTCTCCCAGCCCCTGAGGCTAGAAAATCTTGCTGCTCCGTCTTAGCATTCCAAGAAAGTGCTTCCAGGTATTTAGATAGCCCTCCGTTCTCGAATATTAGGCGATGTGTAAAGTCTCAGAGCCCTTTAGATTCATGTAACACTAGTCTGTAACTCCCTTTTCCCTCCCCATGACTAGTAAGGCTGCAAGCTGAGACCATGTGGCACGGGATGGACAGGCACCACTGGGGCGCACTTTCAAAGTCAGAGGGACATGCTGAACCCCCACCTCAGCGAACATCCGGATTCCCACTGCGAAAAGCCGTGCCTCATTTTAGTCACACCGTGGCTAGAGTATCCTCCTCTGGGTGCTGTGCTAAGAATGTCGGTAGAACAACCTGGTCTCAGATTTCGGTTGGTGTTAACATGCCTGACACAGACATCCTTTCCTCTCACAAGCTGTGTGACTTAGTCGATAAAATACTGCCTTCTGCCTTGGGGACCATGATTTAAAAAAAAAAAAAGTCATTGGAAAAAAACCTAGCTTGAGAGTATTGGAGAAAAACATGAGCTGCAGGTCTAATGGATGCTGAAGTGCAGTTCTCAGAACCATGGTCCATGACGTGGCGCGGTTATCAGTGCCTGCCTGGAAAGTCCCAATGTCGGCACAGAAGGTACTTTGCCTCCTGTCTATGTCCCTTCTCCCTGCTACCAAAAAAAAAAAAATGTCAAGGTCAGATATGAACTTGTCGTCTCTGTGTCCACTGGCTGAAGCCACCTCGCTGTGAGAGGATGGGTGGGTACGTGCTGAGTGTCACAAATGCAAATACTTAGCCAAACAGGACCAGGCGGGATGGGGACTCGCCGCACCCTGTGGCCACGCCAGCAACCCCCCACCCCCCGCCCCCCGCCCCCGGAGGGGCCGCTTTGGTTGTCTCTTTACTCTGTCCTTGTAGAGGTGAAAAGCTAGATTGCTACAGGCAATTTATGTAATAATCGGAAGCCATATTGATAATGGATGTGGTAATATTTGTAAAGTTTTGATCTACTTTAAGCGGCAGTAACTAATGGGATTTTTTTCCTTGATCACATATGTAGCACTTTTGTTACTTTTTAAAGATATTTATATTTGATAAATCCTTTTTTCATTTGAGAACTCAAAATACCAAACAGTGAACTTGTGTTATAGAGTCACCCTGTGATCACCTTGTCATCTCGTAGCAAAATGATGAACTATTCATGCATCAAAGAAAATTACATCCGCCGGCCGTGTATGAAAATGATGTCTTGGCATCCCGATTCAATGCACGCTGTCACTGCGAGGACAGCACGAGGACGCCCGGCTTGGCGCAGCAGCTCGGGGAGACAGTGCTGTGTGTGCTCTGCCTCTGTCCAGCCTCTCTGCCGCCAAGGAGCCTCGCTCACTGGGCGGGGCATGGGCGTGGGGGCGGGGCCGCCTGAGCTGACAGGCTCGGTCGTGGGAAAACAGGTTCTAAGGTAGAAGGAAGGTGCCATGTCCCCACCCAACCCCAACCCACGGGCAAGTGTACGCAACTGACAGCCACTCTGACCCTCTCCATGCCCCCTCTCCTTAGCCGGCCTTTGCATATCCATCCATCCATCCGCTGGGACGCACCCTGCCTTGAACATCTCTTTTTTCTGTCTGGCTGGTGAGAGAGGGAGGAGAGGTCTGGCAGATGGGCTTGAAAAGCCAGCAGGTGGATATCTGTGACTTGGGAGCCCTGGCTTCCGGGGGCAGGTGTGAAGCTTTTTCCACTTTCCAGGAATGGAAGTACTGGGGGTGGGCGTCCTTTCGGTTTCACTCCGTGGCTTGAATTAACCCATTCACAAGTAGCATTTTTTAATCTCAGGAATGATCCCCTCACTCTTGTTCTTTCTTGCTTTGTGTGACTTTTCAATTTCAGTTAGGAAGTCGTATTCTCTATTTTGCTTGTAAGTGTAGAGTATTGCATCTTCTCATTTGGGTGGAATTGTGTCTGCTTATTCATGGTTGAGTCAGAAAGTAAAGGAGAGAGGAAAACACTCGTGGACAAGCCACATCCATGATCTGTTGTAAGGAGATTATTATAATGGATAGCTTCTTTGTGATAGAATTGCTACTGTCATTTGTTCTTGCTGGTCTTTTAAAGGAAAAGCCTCAAATGGTTAAGACAGCTGCAGTTTCTAAAGAAATACGACTGCCCCAGAAGAGCTCAGAGGTTTCCATATTCTAGACCTCTTGAGGAAGAGGAAGCCTTGGGGATAAAGGAGAGTTCGTGTCTGTAAAGGCTTCCTGCCGGGATGGACAGACAGCATCAGTAGGAGCAGGCCCAGTTCTCGGGAGAGAAGACTGCTGGCCCAGCCTGCTCTGAAGACCCACACTGCCTTACTTAGAACTTTTGCTTTTTAACCAAGATCCAGCGTTTACTTCCTTCTTTTGGAGCCAGAGAGAAACCTCCTCCTCCCCGGGTTCAGGCTGCTCCCTTCCCATAGTGGCACCCGGAGAGGGGGAGGGAGGCAGGAGGACCACTGCTTCGCCTGGATGTCCTGGGGTGGTGACTTTGTTTAATTTGCATTAGCTTTGGGTGGTGGGGGTCTTTTTCCCCGTCTCTATTTTGTAAGAGTGTTCAGATTTCAGGCGTGGTGTTGAATCGAAAATGACTTTCTCTGTGAAGGAAAAGCAGCCAGGCCCTTAGAGTGTCCCGGCTCTGCCCTTGGGCAGCTCTGCGCTGCCCTCTGCGTCTTCCTGCCGCCTGGCCTCAGAGGCGCTCTCAGGGCTGCGCCTTCCTGCAGGAGCAGGGCAGGGCACCGCGCCCCCGGACTTAAGTAGCTTACCCCTTTGGATTTGCTTTGTTGCATATATCTCGTGCTGGTCTCAGACTTTCATTGAATTGGTCAGATGGGTAAATTGCCCATCTTTTTTACAACGTTACCGAAGGACCTTTTAAAGGCTGGGTCCACCCAGCCCAGTGTGTGCCCGTCAGTGGATGACCCCGGGGAGAACAGTGCAGTGTGTTCCTATCTGAGACCTTAGGCTGCAGCCACTGTGGCCTGCAGACACTCGGTTGATTTCAGCGAAGTGGGTACTGATGGAGTGCCCCTGACGCAGTTTCCTTCTTCTCACCCCACCTGCCCCTGGTTCTGTGCCAGGCCCCCCACCCCCGCCCATGGTACTCTGGTGGGACAGCCCCCTCGTACATTCCCATGACCCTTTGCAGGAAGAAGGGGCCAAGAGCAGAGAGCCCCCTCTCCCCCCAGACTCTGTGTGCCCAGGCTCGGCTGGGAGCCAAGTGGAAAGAGGGAGGGAGTAGCCACTGCTAGTCCATCGCGCACCAACTCTTCCTCGGGGTCTCGACCACCAGGACTATCTTTACCTCAGAAGGGAAAGAATCATGAAAACTTCACTGAGACAGTTGTTTCCGTTCTCCCTGTTTGGTCTTTGTCTTGAGGAAACATCACGTTTTAAAGCATTTCCCTAGAATTCCAGCCATCCGACCCTAAGTATTAAGCAGACTGTCATTTCGTCAGGAATCTCTGCCTGTGAATGATCCTCGTCCCTGCTCCTCGGTGCACCTGTGCCCATGCCAGCTCCTGGGATTGAGCAGACCAGGAATCCTGCACCTCCTGCAGCAGGCAGAGTGGAGGCAGTGGCCCCCTCTTCATACCCACACTCCTTCCGCCCACCCTTTTTGACCACGTACATCATGTCTCTTCATAGCAGCCGAAATTGTCCTTTTTTTTTTTTTTTTTTTTTACATAAGTGCACCCCTTCCTGTGTCCTATAAAATGTGACCGTGCGGCCCCCACTCCCTGGTCCGAGGAGGGTTCGGTTCAAAGCAGTCTTCCCACTGAATTCATGGCTCTGCCTTCTAACAGTGCTGGCCGCCGCTTGTCCAGAGTAGACCCACCCCAATGCGTCTCAGCAGATTCTTAGGCAATAATTTTCCTTGTTGTGGATGATTTTGTTCTCAGTATCCCACCCATTGTGTGGTCCTGCCTCTAGACCTTGTGTGTGTGTGTGTGTGTGTGTGTGTGTGTGTGTGTGAGCTTTTCATCCGGTGTCCCTGTGCTCACATGTTAATGCTGTCATCACTGGGCTGCACAGACCCATCGATAGCTTTACTGAGCCAGATGTCTTTGCCCAGACTTCCCAAGTGAAAGTGGGGTGCACAGACCAGCTCCTGCCTCTGGCTTCTAGGGTGGGGCTGGAAGGGAGGTGCTCTGCGGAGAGGGCGGGGCTTATACACACAAAGCATTCCTTTTCCGTGTTCTCTTTCTATGGCAAGGACCCTTACTCAGGATTTGGGATTAGTTGGCAGCCATACTGAATTTGGGAGACTGAGCTGCATGTCCTCAATACCCCCACCCTGCCGTTTCTTACTTTCTGTATATTCTGCGTTAACGTTGCCAAGTGATGCCTAAATTAGTGCCAGTGTAAAGGTGGTGGGAAGGCTGGAGGTGCCCCAGAAGACAACAGGAAGGGCAGGGCTTTGCTAAGGCAGAGATTTGCCTCCTGGGAGATGGGGTGGCCTGGTGGGGTGCAAGCTCTCCTGTAAAGTGGCCTCCTTCACTGCACTTTCAAGAGACGACTCTCGCTTAGGAGGGGAGATTTCCTGGCCCACTCAAGGGAATTACAGTCCTGAGGTGGTAGGAATGGCTTTTTAAAACACATCAAGCTAACACATCAGTCTTCTGGTTACGGAACCCTCTCTCCTACAGAAACGCTGTTCGTAAGTCCCTTTCTTTATTAGCCTTAAGTGCTAACTGCTGCCCTGGTGACCACGTTCGAGGCCCAGCATTGAGTCGACTCACATTCCTCTGAAGTGCAACTTTGTTCCGCCTGCGTACATTCAGGCTAGATGTTTCTATCTATGTGCAGGCATCGTGCTTTCTTGGTGGGGATGAGAAGTCGCAGTCGAACAAGAACACTGAGGAATCCGGTTTCTTGCAGGATCGGGGCTTTCTGTTTGTTTGCGTCTCTCCCCTCTATTAAGAGGGGAGGTGGGAGGGGAGTCTCCAGATACCCTGCATTGGCTTCTCACCACGATCCAAGGGCCTTGCAGCCACTGTAGGTCCCTTAAACTCCCAAATGCTTAGAGCCCTGGCCTGCATTTTTCTCATTCGTCACAGGACGCTCGGGGCCAGGAAGGGAGCAGAACTAAATATAGTTGATTTTATTCAAGTGATATCTAAGTAGCATTTTTTCACACCACTTGACAGTTTAGCACGCACATCTCACACCCATTATCTCATTAGCCAGCTCCCTCAAATAACAGGCAGCAGCAGCCGAGCTCTGCCCCTCCCTCTCTGTCTCCCCCCTCCCGGTGGTGTGTGGGTGCCCCCTGGCAGCGCGTGGGTGTGCCAACGTCTCTGGACTCCGCCGTCCACCCTGGGGTGCACACTGGCGCGCACTGATCAAATGAAGGTTTGGTCGAATCTTTTCAAACTGTAACCATGGTGATTGAGGGGGGTGGCAGAGAACGTATAAAAATATAATGACAATTGTTCTGAGTGACTGACTGTCCTCCTGACATGTAATTAGCTGTTTGAGCAGGCCGTGGACCAGCATGGCCTTAATTGCCAGGCTTTCTGTCCTCTCTGTGACGGCAGTGGCAGATCCCGTTCCCTGGCCCTTCCTCGCACGATGCGCCCCGGAACATCGGGAGCAGCGGCCAGCGAAGGGACATAATGACAGGGCGCTCACGTTCTCCCAAGTGGAGACAAAGCTTTGGATGGATTTCAACTTCAAAATGGAAGCCTGGGCCGCTTGCTCCCCAAGAAGCTGCCCGGCACACCACTCTAGCCGCCCATCGTCGGGCCGAAGCCGCAGGCAGGCAGGCGGGTCCCACTCGTGAAGGCACATCGTGCTAGCCCGTTTTCCGTGCACGAGAATGTTCTGTTTCCCTGCCAGTTCATCCATTGCCGTCAGAGTCTCCAAAAGTGCTCACCCAGCAGCAGCTTGCACGTGGATAAAGGGGGTTCTCCTCATGGAACCCCGTGCACTGAGACACGCAACGCAAGGGCAACACAGCAGCCCGCGTGCGCACGCCACTTGACAGAGCCCTGTGCTCCCACAGAACACTGGCGCTGGCTGTACCCGGCAGTGTCAGGAACAGAAGGACAGTGAGTTTCTCCAGCTCTCCTCAGGCCACTGCCGGGTGCAGCCTCTGCTTCTCTGTGTACCCCACTGTGCCCAGCCCTTCCAGACTGCCCTCCCTGCCACCCGTCCCGACAGGCCTCCACTCTGTGCACCCGGCCCCGCGGAGGATTCCCAGGTGGTTCCGGCGCCTTTCTTCGGTAGTTCATCTGGGCGCAGGCCTGCCGCCCACCAGCTCCCAGCAGACTGTGCCCGAGGCCTCTGCCAGCGCTGATACCCAGGACACACACCTGGGTGGCCCAGGCCCAGGCGGCCTCTCTCTCCCAGGGCTCGACCTTCGAGGGTTGGTTAGTTACCCACTGAAGAAAATACCGCCTTTTCTCTTTAGAAAGTGCCCTGCTTCTTCCCTTCATGCACATTTCTACCTTCCACTCTGGAGGGAACCCTGACTTAGGAAGGCACAGCTGGAAAGGCCAGTTTAAGTTGCCTTCCCTGCCCCACTTATAAACACGCCCTACCCTAGTTAAACTTCGGGGAGGCCGATTTTTCTGTTGTTTTTACCTTCCCAAACAATAGCAAGCAAATGCCTAGCAATTGGACCAGGCCAGGAAGAAACTCCTGTGAAAGGTTTTTGCTTAGCATGTCTCTTTCCCCAAGGCTTTCAGGCACCGTTCTGTGCCCAGCCCCTCACGCTGCCATCCCGGACACCGCCATACCCTGTGCCCTCTCTGCCCGGGGCTGCACCTCGTCGGCATGCCTGTGACCCCAGAGGTGGAGCTGCTGGAAGAGACCGCACCTGCCTGTCCGAATGGGGAGAAAGCCATGGCGTGGCCCCGGCTCTGGCGGCAGTGAGACGCGCAGTAGCAGCCAGCAGAAGGGTAGCGTGGACTCTGCCCGGAAGCCTCCCACCATGCCCTCCGGTCTGGAGCAGCTGCTCTGGAAGAGCTGGAGCAGGATGGACCACGCAGCGCCCAGCCATCAGTACTCATGAAATACACACTTTCTGGAAGAACACGTCAAACGTAAGCTGTCCTTACTGGAAACTAGAACAGAGGTGCTGTCGCTGTCAAGGTGGAAAAAGACCCGTGTCCCCAGGGTGCCTGAGCCCGTGCAGACCCAGCCCCTGGACCACTCCACAAGCGACAGCCTGGTCTTTTGTGCAGTAGAGGTGCCTCAGAAAGGAGTCGGGGCCCGAGGAACGGACTCCCTGCCGCCGCCATCCCCTGCAGCCTTGGTGCCCTCAGCCATCCCTTGCACTGGCTCAGGCGCCACTGTAGTCCAGCACCCCCCCCCCCCCCCCCCCCCGGCCCCCACTTCCCCCGTGCGCACTGGGCTAGAGCTGCCCGCCTGTGGGAGCTCCTGCAGGGTCCCCCGGTAAGGCAGAGGCTGAGCCTGGCATGCTGCCTGTGCCCACTCTCCACGCGCGCTGCCCACCCGTCAGGGTACAGTCTGCTCCGCTGTGCTGGGGAGGGGAGATGCGCGTGGCGGGCCTGGGTGCTGGTGGCCGGCAGACAGATGCAGGTAGGGGCCCAGCCCCAGGGCACTCGGGATCCCCTTGGACAG
>PVJH01044639.1:0-13035 GCA_004026705.1 Nesogale talazaci | reverse complement strand
ACACCCATTTTGACAAATACCTAAAAGAATCTGAATATCCAGAATTGTTGACGGGCTATAGAAGTGGCCACTTTAAATTGTACTGGTGGAGCACTGGTGGTGTAAGAGGTTACGTGTTGGGTGTTGGGCTTCTAATCTTGGGGTGAGCGGTTAAAAACCGCCAGCTACTCCAGGGGAGAAAGATGAGTAGTTTTGCTCCGGTGAAGAACTGAAGTCTGGGAGATCTCCAGGGCCAGGTCTGTCCTGTCTTACAGAGTCGCTGTGAGCCAGAATGGACTTGATCGCAGTGTGTGTGTGTGTGTGTGTGTGTGTGACAGAGCCAGAGAGAGCAGAAAGATGCCTTTTTTCTCCCTTAGATCAATTTGATAGGCCATGAAAGCCATTAAAATCTGAATATTTTTTCCCATTTGATCTCTTTTTTTTGGGGGGGGGAGGAGCATCACTGCCCTCTGGTGGTCGTGGGCGCTACCCAGTGCCGCTCCTGAGAGCCGCCACAGGATTTGAACCGCCAAGCCTGCAGGCCGCAGTCCCGCACTCAACCACTTACGCCACCGGGGCTCAGCCCCTTGAATTCTCTTTTGAGCCATTTTAAATTTATTCCAGTTTTAGAAATATTTTGATCTATTCTATTTTTATTAATAAATCATTTGAGGGGCTGAGCCTTCATGGCATAGTGGTGGTGTGCTGGACTGCGGCCCACAGGGTTGAAGGTTCAAATCCAGCAGCAGCTCTCTAGGAGCAAGACTGGGCTTCCTACTCCCACCAGGGCCGTGATGCCGCAGTCACAAAATCATTTGATTGGGGACACTTACAGCTCTCATAACAATCCATACATCAATTGTATCAAATGCATTTGTACATATGTTGTCACCATCATCATTTGAAAACATTTTCTTTCTGCTTGAGCCCTTGTTATTAGCTTCTTTTTTACCTTCCTTTTTCCCTTCCCTCCCACCCTCATGGACCTTCTGATAAATTATAAATTTGTTTGTTTGTTTCCGCGGTCCCCAAAGACACACAAGACGTTGTGTGCATGTGAGAAACTCATATGGCCAAGGGGGCAGCCACCGGGTTCCCATTCCCAGTGACCACCGGACCAGCGGATGCAGGTTTGTCATTATTTTTATATCTTTCATATCTTCAGTCTCCCAGTTTCTGTTGCTCATCCCCTTGGAGGGGGTGGTGGGTGTTTATACATTGATTATTGTTGTCGGTTCCCTGTTTCTTCCCCCTCCTCCCCATACTATCCCCCTATTCTCATTTCTGCTACTCCCATTACAGTTTCTGGGGGTTTATTATAAATATATTGTGGGGAGATAGGTCCCTGCACCTGTATTTAAGTGTTAAGTATTAGGTAGCATTGGGTCTACTCAAGTACTCCCTCAACACAAGAACATTTTGTTCTAATAACCTGGTATTCTGCGATGCTCGCTTTCCCAACACGATCTCATCAGTCAAAATGGGTGCGTAAGCAAGTGTGGTGAAGAAAGTTAATTGTGCCCAGCTATTAAAAGATACAGAATCGGGGGTCTTAAAGCCTTGAAAATAAACAAGTGGCCATCTAGCAGAGAGACAAGAAAACATGAAAGAAGCACAGCCTGTGTGATCATAGTTCAGTGGAATCACTATCTGAAGACCAAAAACAAATCATCATATGGAAGCAAATCAGGGGGGTTGGAATGAAAACCACAAAGTCTATCTGTAGACAATTGGACATCCCCTCACAGAAGGGTCACGAGGGAAGGACGAACCAGCCAGAGTGCAGTGTAGCTCTGACAAAACACACAACGTTCCTCTGGTTCTTTAATGCTCCCCCCTCCCCCACTATCATGATCCCAGTTCTACCTTACAAATCTGGAAAGACCAGAGCGTCTACACTGGCACCGGTAAGAGCTCTTGACACATGGCATCTGAGAGAGAAAAACCTACATATTCTTTTGTTTTGTTTTGATTTTGGGGGCATCACTGCCTCTGGTGGTCGTGGGCGCTACCCAGTGCCGCTCCTGAGAGTTGCCGCTGGATTTGAACCGCCAAGCCCGCAGGCTGCAGTCCCACACTCAACCACTTACGCCACCGGGGCTCAGCCCAAAACCTACATATTCTTACATGACGTTCTGACATTCAAATTTTGTTGAGGAGACGTTTATCGTAACCTGAGAAACGATTCTGTTGAAACACTGGATGAGAAAGAAGCAAGCGCAAAATTACACGAGGAAGAGTTTTATCAGAAGACAAGGAAATGGAAGGACATGGCCCTGGCCACAGCAGGCATCCTTCTGTGGTCGGTGTATGAATGTCCTCATTTCTCTGTCTGAAGTTGACAGCATGCTGCAGCAAGGGTATTCGGATCGACGTCATCTAAGACTCATCTTAGAAGTCCCTCTTGGTTGTGTTCTTGGGGGTTTCCGACCTAAAGGTACCCCATGTGACAAAGTAGAACTGCCTGGCAGAGTTTCCTTGACTGCAATTTTTACAAAATCAATTCATATTCTCTCTCTGCCATCGAGTGGACAATTGACTCAGAGCATCTGTCTAGGGCTGTAAGTGTCTGTGGGAGTACAGAACCTCATGTTTCTCTTGAGGACTGACTCAAGTGGGTTTCAACCTCTGAACTGAAGGTTAGCGGCCCAATGTGTAATCTGTGCCTGGTCTTGGTCCTTATGGACATTCAACAAATGTTTGTTCAGTTGGCTGGTTCCCTGGCTACCATGTCCACCCACGGTGCTTTAAACCTTTGGAGTTCTCCCTTCCTAAAAGGCTTTTAAAACGCAGCTCTCACTGCACCTAATCCTTGGGTACACAGGAGCAACAGGTGAGTGATTCATTAGTGACACAGCCTTTGGGCTCCAGGAGCATATAGAGAATTCAGTCATCTGGATAGCTAGACTAATCGCTTGGTACCAAAGTCACCATGAAAAGCTTCCATAGATCTGCAAGGATTTCTAAGCCTCCTATATTTGTGGCTATTCGTAGGGGCTGTCCAGTTGGTTCAGACGCACAGAGACCCGACACACCATAGAATGAGACACAGTCTGGCCCCGTGCCATCCCCACCATTTTCCCAGTAAGAGGGGAGTCCAACGTGATAGCCCATGTCATTTGATCTCCCCAAGGGTTTTCCTCTCCGCCACTGACCTTCTACTTGGCCGAGTGTGATGTCCTTTCCCAGAGGCTGACTCTCCTGATAACATGTCCAAGAGAGAGAGGCCGAGCCCCACCACCCTTGATTCTCAGGAGCATTCTGACTGCACTTTCTTCCCAAACAGATAGGCTGGTTCTGCTGGCCACCCGTGCTGCTTTCAATAGTCCTCACCAGCACCCTCTTTCAAAGGTATCACTTCTCTGGTCACCCTTATTTCCTGTCTAGATGTCTATAAAAGAGATGGAAAAGACCATGGTCTGGGCCAGAGGTGCCTTAGTCTCTAAAGCGGCATCTTTGCACTTTAGGTTTTTAAAGAGACCTATGCCTAACCCTTAGCTTTTCCTCAGGAGAAAGAAGAGTTTGTCTCCTCCCTTCTCAGAAGTCCTACAGAGAGAAGCGATGAGTTGGAATCAGTGGATTTGGAAGGGTACTAGGACTCCTCTTTTCCCATGGCCCCATGTCAGCATACCATGAAGTCTTGTTTAATGTGAGAAATTACTTTTATGGCGTAGAGTTCCCTCACTTAAGTTTATATTCTCATCAGCCCCAAGCTTTTTTCCCCCCTTTAACTCCAAAGTCAAGCATGGCACCCTCTACTAGTAATATCTGGGAAGGACACTCCCTGGACTAATGAATGTCTTTCAAGGTTTCATAGACCTGTCCTCGCTTTGAAGACATTGAACAAGTCCTTCCTGCCTACAACCAACGCCACCTTCATTTGCTGCACTTGGACTGTCTCAACCATTGAGAAAGTCTCCAGGCTCTTCCTGCACTCAAGCTAGACCAAAACAGCCCACGGTCCTCTGATCCAATCCGAGTCATCCCATTTCCACATAGGGTTTCCAATTTTAGTTTTGTTTGATTATGTCATCTGGGTGACTGTTGGTGGCCTACCCTGCTGTTTGCTGCCTGTGACCCGGCTGCCTGTATTGCTCTACAGAAGACTCAGCAGTCTGCTTCCTTGACTTGCAGCCAACAGTCCCCGGGAGTTAAAGGACTGTCAGTGTATTAACTGTCTTGTATAATTGTGTTGACATGAGCCCTCTGTACTGCTCTGTGAACTAATTAGCTCTGTTTGTCATTTGTGTTATACACACACAGAATCATAAGTGTCCTGGCTTTGTTTCACTGGAGAACCCTATCTAGCACAGTTGCCCAACACCTCACTGCTGGGCTACAATTTTACGGTAATTTAGAAGCCTTCATGTGCATGTTGGGCTGTGACCACAAGGTCGGCAGTTTGAAACCACCAGTCGGTCCATGGGAAAAAAATGAGGGTTTCTATTCTCATAAAGAGGTACAGTCTTGGCTGAGCCCCGGTGGCACAGTGGTTGGGTGCAGGATTGTGGCCCACAGGATTGACAGTTCAAATCCAGCAGCAGCTCTCCAGGAGCAGGGCTGGGCTTCCTACTCCCACCAGGGCAGTGATGCCCCCCCCACCACACACTCACAAAGAGGTTCAGTCTTAGAAACCCAGAGACCGTTCTACGCTGTCCTTCAAAGTCACTGTGAGTCAGAATCGACTCAGTAGCAGTGAAAGAAGAAAGACAAATTTGACTTAAAGACACAGTTCATAATGGGTCCCATTCACAGGGCAGGGCACTGCCTGTATGGATTCTTTAGGTTTTGTTTCTGAGTAAACCAGTTTGAAGCTCCAGTTAAAAACCAAGTATAAGCTCTTACAATTCAGAAGACAATTTCTGGCTTGACCAAATCTTAGCCTCGGCAAGAAGACAAGAATTACCGACAAGCAGCTGGGGCATGTGGGTGCTAGAGGAATGTCAGCACCTGGGTCACTTGACAGGGCACTTCCAGGTGGCACGTACGGTTAAGCACTCAAAGTTTGGTAGTTTCAACCTATCCAGAAGCACTTAAGAAGACTGCTCTGGTGACCTGCTTCCCAAAGGTCTCAGCCGCAAAACCCAGGGGAGTAAATCAACTCTGCACAGGAGTCAGGATTGACCCATTGTCAATGGCTCCCCCACAAAAAAATCAGCATGTCAACCACCCTTGCCAACCAATTCAGTATGTCAAACATGACCACCGATACAGCGTATTAACTAATACCTCCCCCCCACCACCAAAAACTCTGCATGCTAACTAACACCCTCACCACCACCACCACCACTACCACCACCACCACCACCACCACCACCTAAACTCACCTTGTTAACTACCACCACCATTATCAACAACTAAATTCACCATGTTAACCAACATTATCAACAATAATTCAGCATGTCAACCACCAGCAAGAACAACTCAGCATGTCAAATGCCAAGATCACCAGTAACAAAAATTCAGCACGTCAAACACTACCATCTTTAATCAAAATTCAGCATGCCACACACAGCTACCCTCACCACCACCAGTTGAACATGTCAACCACCACCACCACCACCACCAACTCAGCTTGTCAAACACTACCCATCATGGCCAGTAGGGAAGCAATTCTCCAGACAGGGAAGCAGAAATGTGAGAAATAGCTTCTACAATCCAAACACAAACTCTTCCTTCTTCAAACAAAACTAGTATTAAATTGTCTGGTCTTTAAATGGTTGACCACATAAGACCACATCGTACCCCCTATCCTGTTTCAAACAAGTGATCATATTTGAGAGACCCTGAACACTCTTCCACAATTGTCAGTGGTCATCCTGTCAAACGCGCCTGGTTACCTAATATCGACTCTTAAGAATAAACTCCAGTTGGTCCAACAGAGCTCACATCAGTTATTAACCTTCCACTCTGCCTTCTTTCTGAAAACTACAAGATGATCAGGTTGAACTTCTCATGAATGCACAGAAAAAAGAAAAGGAACCAGACATAAGTTGTATTCACGTAACTGTAGTCAACAGGCTGAGAAGAGACGCACCACACACAGGATCGTTTGGATAGTGACTGGGTCTCATTTGTTCCTATCATCTGTAGAGGTGTGGTTGGATTATTGGCCCCTTCAGACTTTCAGATGCCTTACAGATTCTTGGCTCAAACAATAAATTATAATTATTTACCCTCATCTTATTCAAATAGCAAAGTTGCTGAAAAGTTGTAACAGATCAATTTCCCAGGAGGAGACTTTTCAGAAGGAAATGATTTACCGTATTTTTCATACCATAAGATACACTTTTCCCCACCAAAGTGGGGGGAAAACGAGGGTACATCTTATGGTCCAAAGGTGTGGGACCCCAGAATATTTTAGTATACTGGCACTATTTGGTTCAGAATATTTTTTTCTTGTTTTCCTGCTCTCAAAACTGGGTGCGATAGAATTGCCTCAGTGTCTCAGAGGTTATTCGTGGGGCTGCTACCTAAAAAAAAATGGGTGTGGCTTACAGTCAGAGGTGTCTTATGGTCTGAAAAATATGGTAGTCTTATCTTGAATGCTTCTTCCCAATCTTTTAATTCGTTTTAAAGTTCTTCTTTTGTGGATGGGTCCAGGGGACTGGGCAAATGTTCTGGCGGATGATATATTATCGTTCTGAAGGATTTCACATTGATGGGTGTGTTGCCGTGAAGTACAGTTGAGTCAAGGCCAACCCATGCTAGCAGTAGGTGCATCAGAGCAAAGACCCTCCTGGCTGGTGCCATCTCCACACTTGTTACCTTTGAGCCCATGGTGGCTACAATCCATCTCACGAGGGTCTTCCTCTTTTTCCCTGCATACCTCCTAAGTACGATGTCCTTCTCCAGGGATTGACTCCTCTTGATGTTAGGTGCAAAGTCTGCGACAGGAAGTCTTGCCTTCCTTGCTTCTAAACAGTCTCCTAGACTTCCTTCTTCCCGTGCGAGAGAGTGGATTGGAATTTGGACAGCAGGGCCAAGAGTGCCTGGGTTTGCGACCAAGCTATGGAATTTTGGGACAGTGACTAGAACCTGGGAGAAATTCCTTAACTCGACTATGTTTGGAGTTTATTTTTTCTTTTCTTTCTTTCTTTTTGGCATCACTACCATGGTGGGAGTAGGAAGTCCAGCCTTGCTCCTGGAGAGCTGCTGCTGGATTTGAACCACCAACCCTGTGGGCCGCAGTCCTGCACACAACCACTACACCACTGGGGCTCAGCCCAGGAGTTTATTATTTATTTATTTATTTATTTATTTATTTATTGGGCATCACTGCTCTCCGGTGGTGGGAGTAGGAGGTCCAGCCCCACTGCTGGAATTGAACCTCCGTCCCAGTGGGCCACAGTCCCGCACACAACCACTACGCCACCGGGGCTCAGCCCAAGTTTATTTTTTCTAAAAGACATTTAAACACTCGACAGCAGTTTGAAGGCACTACCTCCTGGCCCTAATGGTTGCTGATAAGAAGCTTCTTGTGGGCTGAGCCCCGATGGCGTAGTGGTTGTGCGTGGGACTGCGGCCCACTGGGATGGAGGTTCAATTCCAGCAGTGGGGCAGGGCCTCCTACTCCCACCACTGAAGAGCAGTGATGCCCAAAAAACAACAACAACAAAAAACAACAACAACAACAACAAGAAGCTTCTTGCAATTCCTTGGTTGATAATATATATCTTTTCTATCAAGTCTTTAAGGATTTTCCCCTTTGTTCTTCATGTTTTTGTTTTCACTCTCATGTCTCTTTGTGGATTTTTAAAAAATTATCCTCTGAGTACTTGGTATGTCTAAGAAATCACACCTTTCTCTAATTCTGGGAAACTGTGTGATAATGTTTTCAAGTCTTTCTCCTCTGCAGTGCTTTGGAATTCTTGGCAGCCATTCTCTAGACTTTTCCCATTGTCGCTCCAAGTTCTTTATGATTTCATGTATATTCCTATTGTCTCCCTGGGTTGCATTCTGAGTGAATTTTTCATCAGTACTCTTTCATTTAAAGGCCCCCTGTTGGAACAGTAAGTTAAATGCCCGGCTGCTATCTCCAAGGTTGGTGGTTCAAATCTACCAGCTGCTCCGCTGGAGAAAGGGGCAACAATCTGTTTCCCTAAAGATTGTTACTGTTCGGTGCCATCAAGCTGGCTCTTGCCCATTGAGACACTGTCCACAGCAGGACAAAACACTGCTCAATCCTGAGCCGTCTCCACAGCGACTCCGATGCCTGAGCAGATTGTCGCCGCCACTGTGTCCATCCATCTCCTTGAGGGCCTTTCTTTTTCTTCTTTGTGGAGATAAGCTTTTCAGAGATGGACCTCATGTCTGTTTCTTTATGGTAACTGATAAGAAGCCACAAGCATGTGGAAACATGACATCACTGAGAGAAGGAAGAATTCTAATAGAATGGATTTTTTTAAAGACCCTTAGGTTCAAGGAAGGAGGCCTGGCCGGATGGTTGGGTTAGTGTTGGGTTACTGATCATGAGATGGGCAGTTCAAACCCACCAGCCCACTCTGAAGGAGAAAGACAAGGCTGTCTGCTCCCACAGAGATTTACAGCCTAAGAAACCCTGTACAGGGCTGCCATGAATTGAAATTGACTCAATGACAATAGGCTTGGGTTTGAATTTGGTTAAGCTCAACAGCCAATCTTTCGATTTAGGGGGGAAAATTAGGAATCTGTCCCTGAATATTCACAGGTAACTTCCTGTCCCTTAAAGAACAAAAGGCACAAAACATAGGAGGGGTTAACAAGTAATGCTGTTGACTGAATTTGTTGAGGTGGAGTGTTTAACTATGTTAAACAAAACAAAAACAAAACAAAAAGTCCTTCCAGATTCCTTATTTCTCAGATGTAAATATTGGGCCAACAGGCACACCAGAGGGAAAGTAAAGCTGAAATGGATTTGGAGTCTTTACTGACAAACAAGTTCATTTCACACATGAAAAAGGAAGGACAGATGGCCGAGAGGAGAGGCGCATTATTCTGTGAACAAGAGAGTGCAGCAGCCTAACATAGCTGAGGCCCGCTGTGGTTTTTCTCATTGTGAACATACTGTCTGTAGGAGTAGTGAAACTTTGTCAGCCTCTCCATTTATGAACTTCTTCTGTGGATCAGTTCTCAACCTGTGGGTCTCCACCCCTTTTTGGGGGCAAAGATCCTTTCACAGGGGTTGCCTATGACCATCAGAAAACACATATTTCTAATGGTCTCAGGAACCAAGACACCGCTTGTGTTAGTCCGGGTAGACTAGAGGAACAAATTTCATACACACGCATATAGATATAGGGAAAAGGTTTATATATAAGAGGAACAGGACATTGAGCTCCATAAGTCCAATATTAATCCATATGCCCGAAATCAGTCTATAAAGTCTCCTTCCGACTCATGAAGTCACAGGTCAGTGGGTGCAGAATCCCGGCGCTGGCAAGGGTTTCCCCATGGCTCCTCGCTTCCAGGGCTCAGGGTCCATCAACAGCAGAAGCAACTCATCACTGGCAGAGGTCTCTACGTGGCCGCCCCAGCTTCAGAGGTCTGGCTCCATCAGGGCACAGCGTGTGGTCTCTCCGCCAGCTCCTCCAGCTTCTCAGATGCTGCCATCTTGTCTTGTCCGTGATTCATCATTTCTCAGAACTAACTCCCACAACTGGGGAAGATAGTTTCTCCTCTTCACGAGGGAAATATCGCGAGATTTCCCAGAAGTCTCAGGAGAAGACCATGCCGACAAAGAGGCCTCATCGGCTACTCAATGACTATCTCCAGGCTGGACTCCACCCCTACATTTCAATCATAAAATTAACATAAGCACATGACTGCCACACCGCTCCTCTATCCATCTCCAGGTGGATATGCTGATCTGTGAAGAAAGAAGCGATCTCCACCTTCACACTGATGTGGCCTTTTGATGCCTACTGTTGCAAGGCAGCAATGTGGTTTTCTGTTGTTCTACCCTTGCTACACCATGCCTCCAGACAAAATTTCATTGCTTTGTCATTAGAAATAAATACTTCACAATCTATAATGACATATTGTTTTTGTGATTCATCACGATGCTTTAATGATGTTCAATTTGTGACAATGACAACACATCCTGCATATCAGATATTTGCACGATGATTCATAACAGTAGCAAAATTACGATGAGGAAGTAGCAAGGAAAATGATTTTATGGCTGGGAGTCACCACCACGTGAGGAACTGCATGAAAGGGACGCGGCATCAGGAAGGTTGAGAACCACTGCCTTAGACCTTCAAAGCAGAATCAGGTTCTAGAGTGCTTTTCTGTATAGAATCGATCAGCAGTTTGGCTCAGCTTTTGACCCCCACACTGGATCCGTCTCCTTTCCCAAGCCTTCAGCTCAGCACCCTGTAATACCTAGCAGTGTACCAGAACAATAACTGGAATGGGAAAAATTCCAGGTCCGAGCGCAGAATGGGAGATGAGGAAGAAGCCTAATGAATGAGTCCTTTCAGGAAGCTGATGGGGGTGACTGGGTTATTTCCAGGGCTGTGGATAGGGGTACACCTTCAAAGCCCCGGGGTGGTTGGCTGCCATCTGTGAGTGGGGCACTGTTGCTTCAGACCTGAGGGATGATGAAATTTGGTTGCTATGCAGGGGCAGGCTGCTCTCATTGTCTAAGCAGACTCGATTTCTAGCAGGCTGCCAGCCTGTCTTGCTTCTCTCCTGGTTTTCATTGTGCAGGACCCCACCGGCACAAGTTCAAGTCTGTGACAGTTTCACTTCACCATCCATGAAGGAACTGGCCGGAACTGGTTCCAAGCTCTGCTCTTGGGTATTTGGGATCAAGACCCAAGTCTCACAGAACACCATCTGCCTCTTCCTCCTTGGTCAGCATGCACGGGATTCTGATTCAGAGTGTCCCTTGGTTTTGGTTCTCTTCTTTCCCATCAGTCTGAGCAAGAACATGAACTCGTGTCAAAGCTTGCTGTCCCCTGTGTTGTATCCATTCAACTCAAGGAGCTCAGAGGGCCCACTGGTTACATGCTTGATCAGTGATCAAAAGATGGATGGTCCAATCCCACCTGTCGGGTCCATGTGGTCCTGTCCAGACCACAGCCCAGCATGCACTAGGGGAGAGTTCTGCTCTGTCATGGGGTCACCACATATGGAAAACCAACCTGATGGTTTTCTCCCAGTAACAACAGAGGAGGGGATAAAAGGATCTGCTTTGTTCTAAAACTAGAACAAAGCTGAGCCCCAGTGGCACAGTGGTTGTGTGCGGGACAGCGGCCCACAGGGCTGACAGTTCAAATCCAGCAGCCGCTCTCCAGGAGGAAGGCTGGGCTTCCTACTCCCACCAGGGCAATGATGCCACAAAAACGAACAAGCAAACAAAGTAGAACAAACTGATTATGCATTGGTGAAGAAGATGGAAAGTACCCAGGGCTTCCAGAAGAATAACCAAATCAGTCTTGAAAGAAGGACAGCCAGGATGTCCCTTCGGCTGGCGGACAGCAAGACCTCGTCTGGAAGACTTTGGGCCCCAGACGGAGCCGAATGGATTGCATTTAGCAACCTTGTATCGGGCAACGGATCAATACCTGATTGCAAGTCAGACCTAGATTAAGGGGACACTCACTTTTACTTATGTTGAGGAAAAATAAAAGTCAAGGCACAAATACAGCCCCCAATTCTTCATGCATCACGTTTGCCATTGGGGAAACAACAGCAGCAAAATCAGAAATCAGGACATGAGGAGTCAACTCAAAAGGCCAAGGTGCTTATGGAAAGATGCCCAGTGCCAGTGTTGCTCTTCTTCTTGTTGTTACTTTTTGATACTCTAACGAGGGCTTGGGCCGCTGATTTATCTGGGGCAGTACGTCTGTTGACCTTGCGACTGCTGCATCCATGAGCATCGGTTGTGGATCCAAATAAGACAAGATCCATGACAACTCCCATTATCCTGCCACCCCCACCCTCACCCTCCCAGCTTATCATGATTTTTGGTCCAATTTTGAGAATTGCTGTTTCCTTTATGCTGAGGTGTGGTCCAGGCGGAAGGCAGTCGTTTTTGATTTCCCTTAGTAAGTGATTGGAATCTTCTTTGTTTTCAGCAGCAAGCTGTGCTGTGTGTGGATCACAGGCGTCTCACGAGCCTGCAGTCCAGCTGCTCGGACGATGTGCTCAGCGTGCAGACGGACGCAGTGTGCCGAAATGGTACAAGGTCGACACGCACCGTTCCCGATTGCAACCATGCAGCTTAAACCCCGGTCCAACAGCCGCCTTTGGGTCTAAGGACAGGTTCTACATGTGCACCATGACGTGCTCTGGAGTCCCCCCTCTTTTCAGTGATCGCCATCGTCTGTGATGACCTCAAAAGTGGAATGCCTTGGCACAGTTACTACAACTGTATGAGTCCGGGTAAACTTGAGAAACAAATTTCATAAACACGTATATAGATATAAGGGTATGGTTTATAAACAAGAGGAATAGGACATTAAGAAAGTGTCCCAACCCAGTCCTGTTCAAAGTCTTAAGTCTGATATTAGCCCAGAAGCCTGATACCAGTCTGTGAAGTCTCCTTCTAACTCACGAAGTCACAGTCACTGGGCGCAGAGTCCCGGCACTGGCAGGGGTCTCCCCCTGGCTCCTCGCTTCCAGGGCTCAGGGTCCATCAACAGCATCCAGTGGTGGGAGAAGCAACTCAGCGCTGGCAGGGCTCTCCAGGTGGCTTCTCCAGCTTCAGAGGTCTGGTTCCATCAGGGTAAGGTCGTGTGGCTTCTCCTCCGGCTCCTTCAGCTCATCGGATGCTGCCATCTTGTCTTGTCTGTGATTCATCATCTCTGAGACTAACTCCCAATAACTGGGGAGATAGCTTCTCATCTCCACGAGGGAAATATCACGAGACTTCCCAGAAGTCTCAGGAGAAAGCCATGCCCATACGGAGGCCTCATTGGCTGCTTAATGGCTGGCTATCTCCAGATTAACAGGCTAGATTCCACCTCTACATCTCAATCATTAAATTAACATAAGCACATGGCCACCACCACAACACAAGCAAAATCTGCCTGATATCTGCTTCTATCAGTCAAAGCCCCCTGCTGT